>CAWUFW010001281.1:1800000-2041490 GCA_963921515.1 Calotriton arnoldi | reverse complement strand
GTGAGAAGTTGGCCTGGCATATGCTGTCCACTAATTATAGTGGGCACCTTGCACCAGTCCAAATCGACTCTTATGGTAGGTAGGTTAAAGACAACCTTATTGAAAGCTATCCTAGTGGTAGCTATGGAGAGCAGCCTTCAGGCTAAGTCTTGAAGGAATGTAAAGCAGCTTGTTTTACCAGTCTATAATCTCTTGAGTGACCAAATGAAAGAGCACCACACCAGGTATATATTCAAAATATATGTATTTATTACTAAACACACCCCTCTAGTCTCTTTATGAGGCTAGAGTTCGAAGTACATAGGTTATAAGATCTTAAATCACAGTAATAGCACAAATACACGTTTGGGCCCTAGGGGCGTACCAAACCATATACCAATAAAGTGGTATGCGAACCACGACTGAACTAGACACTAGGCCTAGAGCCTCTAGAAGTGCTTGGACCACAAGGAACCACCCAAGGTAGTGACACAGGGGACCCACGGGAGACGCGTGCAGTGTAAATACACAACCGCGATACGCCGTTAACTTCTATGGAGAAAGTCGGGATCGGGAAAATAGAGGAAAGGGACACTTTAAAGAGGACTAGGACAAAACCCTTTGAGATCTAGGACTTTGAAGAGTCTCTACCCACGGGAGCACCGGAGTACTCGTGTTACCTCACCCAGGGAAGCCGGGTGCATAGGTGCCTTTCGGGGTCGGGTTTCGTCGTCGTTTCTTATGGCGATCTGCTGCAAAGTGCTGCTGGCGACCAGGAGAAAAGTGTCCGGGTGGATCCAAGAGTGGATCGGAGTTCTGAAGAACCTGAAAGCAGAGGGGACAGAGTCTGGGTCACTAGCCAGTGACCAGGAGGGCGATGGACAGATGCCCACCGATGTCGAGTGCTTCAAGTTCGTTGACGGTCGTCTTGACTCTTCAGCCACGAGGTCCGGGAGGCGTTGTCGGCGACCAGGAGCAGGATTCGGGCTGTTGCTCGATGTCTGTCGAGTGCAGAGGTGTCGGCGACCAGATTGGACCCAACAGGCCTTGGCAACGGCAAGTCTCGAGTAAGATGTAGATCGTCGATGATGCAGACCAGCAAGGTCTGGGGAACTCACCCAGCAAGGGTAAGTGAGGGCAGGCCTGGAGCAACCAGACTGCCAAGTAAAGAAAAGATTGGCCTTCGGTAAGGGCTACTAGCCAACGGGCTAGCGACCGCGAAGGAGCCTCGTGACGCCGCACGTGGAGCTGGCTTACAGGACACTCGTGGAGTGGGGGCCAGTGATCTTCGGTGCAGGTGGTGCTGGAGGCTAGGGCTACTCGGAGCCCAAAGCACGACTTCTTGGGAGACCCAGAAGATGGTGCACTTGCAAGTGTGCTCGGTGTCCAGGGGTCACGGTCTCAAGTCACCCACGATAGCCACGGGCCTCAGCTTTGCTGGGGACTCAGGGTAGCCTCGGGGAAGTCTGAGAATCCACCTCTGGTGATGCGATGACTTCGGCGTCCGACGGGAGCTTCAGTGATGCGAACCGGACAGATGCTTCTTTGGTGCCTGCCAAGCAGGGGAGTCACTCCTTGACCCCAAGGGAGATTCTTCAGTCCTCTAATCGTGAGTAGAGCGTCGAAGGTCCAGGATTCTGTTTCAGAGTTTCGTCCAGGTATAATCTAATCTTGCTGTGGCAAGGGTTCCCCATTTTAACTAGTAAAACAGGGAGGGACTAACTCTATGACCCCACCTATGGGAGGGTCAAGGGAGGGGGTGGCTACACCCACTTCCCTTTGTCCAGTTTCGCGCCAGAGCAGGGGCAGGTAGCCCCTGAGCTGGTTTGAACTGGCATATGCACAGAGGAGCCTTTTGCTCCCCCAGTGCAGGACTTCAAAGCACTCTAAGAGTGCACCCACCCAGCCCCAATACACATTATCCTGTCTGGGGAGGTGGTCACACCTCCCTGCAACAGGAAACCTATTGTCCAGGCCTCCCCTGCCGGAGTTTCGTCCAGCAGCAGGAGGCCAGACTTGTGTCTGTGGCAGCAGCATCCATTTTGTGATGCCAGGGCTTCAGAAAGAAGTTACCGGGTAAGCCAGAGTTAACATGTCTTTCCCTCTAGAAGGGTGGAATGCTACCCCCGCCGCCAGGATTGGCGGGGGGTAGTATTCCAAGATGTTTGACACCAAACACGACATGTTTAGGTGCAGCCATTCCAAAGTTAGCATTTTACCGCGAGGATATAATGCGCTTAAGAGTATATGGTCAGGCTGCACTACAAACAGCATCAGAGATGGTCTCCGAACGCTGCAGAGGGGCCCTGCTCATGCAGGGGCACCCTCTCACATAGGAACCATGCACTCTGCCTTTAGGATTGATAAAGCCTGCCTTAGGAGTGACTTATAGGTTTCTAGGTGTGTATGTATTTCGTGATATAGGTAACCTATATCACAGTAAGGGGTGCATGCACCACCTTACCCAGGCTGCAGTAGCAGACCTGTGGTGTCAGTTTGGATGGCCTTCCAGGGGTGGCATAATACATGCTGCAGCCCCTGGCAGGCCTCTGAGGTACCTATGCCCTTGGTACATAGTATACCATATACTAGGGACTTATAAGGGCACTCCAGATCCCAATCAGAGATGTGCCTAAGGCACATGGAATCCATTTTACAGAGAAAGCAGATAGACTGGGGCCCTGAATAGCAGGATCCCAGTCCAACTAAGTCATAAACCAGCAAAACACCATAAAAAAGTGGGGGCAACCATATAGTCAGATTCCACCTTCCTACATAACCCCCCCAAACGAAAGGAGATAAGGCTAACCTTGGCCAGTTGAGCCTATATTGACTAAGTGGCCATATAAGGAAGCACCTGCACTAGCATGGTTGCCCCCTATGTTATGGTCCACTAAGCAATCCCTCACCCTAAGGGTATGAGAGGGTCTCCACCATGGGGAATCACTACCTCTGGTGTGCTTAGGTAAAGTACAAGGCTGGTGAGGTGTCTGAGTAGGGAAGTGAGGCCCTAGGAATGTTGGCCTCAGTTTCCTCAGATCACTGGTCACCATGTATGCCTGTCTTTCCATGACTGAGTTGCACTTTGCTCTAAGGGTCAACCTTTGGCTGCCTACAGCTGGGGGTTGGGTCCCTTTGGATGGAACACTGGAGGGACATGGCAGGTTTGGAACCTTCTGGTCCCAGGTTTGCCCTTGCCTACCAGAGTCCTTCTGGGGGAGGTCCCTACATAAAGGTATGGGGGATCCCTCAGTGTGTAGAGGAATTTTCACCTGGCTAGGGCTACTAGACTGGCTGCCCCTAATCTGCTGATGGGGGGCTTCCTCTGGACAGGGGGCCCGGGGGGTCCACTGACCTCCCTGACCTCTGCAGCCCTGGGCTGACTGAGGCAGGGTAGAGAGGGGCAGGTTACCTGCTCCAGACTGGGTACCACCGTGGAAGGGTCCTCTGCCATCAGGGGTGTGGCCAGGCCAGGCCTGACTACCTCTGTGGCAGTTCCTTCACTAGGGGTAGGGTCAGTTCCCTGAGGAGGCTGACCCTTACCTACTGTCTGGGGGGAAGAAGACTTTTCTTCAACCCTTTTGCTCTCTTTTGGGGGAGAGTGGGCCATTCTTTCAGGCTCCATCTCTCCAAAGTCTTGGGCTGGGGCTGTGGCCATCACAGCCCCACTAACCTTTGCAGGGACGCCCAACATCCTAAGATGGGTTTGGTGTTCAACTTCAGCCCAGGCTGAAATTTCCAAATCATTGCCCATCAGGCAATCTACAGGTAGGGTTGGGGACACTGCCACTCTTTTGGGCCTGTGACCCCCTCCCAGCTGAGATTGACTATGGCCATGGGGTGATCTGTTCTGACACCATCAATGTTGGTCACCTGGTATTTAAACTCAGGTAAAAGCTGGTGAGGGGGGACTAGTTTCCCTGCCACCATGGTGACACTAGCCCCTGTGTCCCTAAATGCCACAGCTTTCTGACCATTAATCATTGGCTCCAGTCTGTACCTGCCCAATGCTATGGGACCCATGGTAAAGGTGGCAAATCCTATACCACCATCAGAGTCAGAGGAGTCTGTTGAGGGGTCCCTGTCTAAACTAGGGCCCACCTCTGTTCCTCTTGCAAAAGCACCCAACTTTTTGGGTGCACTACTCCCAACTGGAGGATTACTACTGGTAGTACCAGGAGGGTTGGTAGTAGTTGTGGGAGGAACATTTTCTTTATTGCCAATCCTGGGGCAACTGGGATCAGTTTTCCAGTGCCCAGGCTTTTTACAGACATGGCAATATGGTTTCTTTTCAGGAGAGGAAGGAGTTTGGGACCCACCCCCAGAAGAGGAATTTTGGGGCCCTGTAGGGGACTTATCCTTAGATTTATCCCCACCTTTCTCTTGGGACTTAGTAGAATCTTTCTTCTGGTCACCACCCTGATTTCTAGTTTTTACTCTGGTTCTGACCCATTTGTCTGCCTTCTTTCCCAATTCTTGGGGAGAGGTCAGATCAGAGTCCACCAGATACTGGTGCAAAAGCTGGTTTTGACAATTATTAAGGATCTGCTCCCTCATAATCAAATTGTACAATCCTAAAAAGTCATGCACTTTGTTGCCATGTATCCAACCTTCCAGAGCCTTTGTAGCACAATCTACAAAATCAACCCAGTCTTGAGTCTGAGCTTTTTGGGTGTCTCTGAACTTCAACCTATACTGTTCAGTGGTTAGGCCAAACCCATCTATCAGAGCACTCTTCAAGACTGTGTAATTGTCAGCATCCTCTTCTCTTACAGTGAGGAGCTTGTCTCTACCTTTGTCTGCAAAGGAGAGCCACAAGATTGCTGCCCACTGCCTCTGGGGGACCTTCTGAACTTTACAGGCCCTCTCCAGTGCAGTTATCCATTTGTGGATGTCATCCCCACTCTGGTAGGGAGGGACAATCTTGTTTAGGTTTCTATGGTCATAAGACCTGTCCCTATCTCTAGGGATATTGCTGCCACCATGGGACTCTAGTCCCAACTTTCTTCTCTCTCTAAGGAGATCTAGGGATTCTCTATCTAAAGCCAATTGCTTCTTCCTGATCTCCAGTTGAGTTTCCTCATACTGGACCAGTCTCTTTCTTCTCTCATGAGAGGATTCCCTCCTGTGAGAAGAAACAGAGCTCCCTATTGAGGTGCCAGAGTGGTTAGACTCCTGAGAAGGAGACCTAGACTTTCTGAGCACACTCATAATCCTTCCTGGGGGGACAAAGGTGTGGTTCTCCAGATCCTCATCTTCATCTTCCCCAGAAGGGATTGGGTTTTCCAGGTCAGGGTCATTGTCACCCTCCTGGTCAGTTTCAGAGGGGGGCTGGGGGTAGTAGTACCCCTGGCCCCTTCCTCATCTGCTGGCCCACCCTCTGCTCCTACCCCTTCAGTCTCTGAGGACTTACTAAGATCATAAGCCACCAACAACTCCTGGAGGTGTTGGGTGGTGGGACTTTGGCCTGTCCTTAATTTCCTCACGTTACACAAAGCTCTCAGTTCCAAGAATGGGAGTGTGTCATACTTGGAGGGGGAAGCTCAATGGCTTCCTGCAGGGCATCTCTAGATCCTGCTTTTAAAGACATTACTAGTGTGGTGTGGTGTATGCACTACCTACTCTAGTGTGGCCTACTAAACTCTCTTGAGTTGTAGAAAGGGTTGTGCTATCCCTTAACACACAACTCTAAGTTCAGTAGAACTTACTGATATTCTAAGCTTAAATTATATGTACCTTAGGTACCTTTAGTGGTTTTCAGTTGATCAATTCAATTGAGATTATCTGGTAAAACAATAGCAAGCTGGAATCCCACACGCTGCACACCAATGTGAGAAGTTGGCCTGGCATATGCTGTCCACTAATTATAGTGGGCACCTTGCACCAGTCCAAATCGACTCTTATGGTAGGTAGGTTAAAGACAACCTTATTGAAAGCTATCCTAGTGGTAGCTGTGGAGAGCAGCCTTCAGGCTAAGTCTTGAAGGAATGTAAAGCAGCTTGTTTTACCAGTCTATAATCTCTTGAGTGACCAAATGAAAGAGCACCACACCAGGTATATATTCAAAATATATGTATTTATTACTAAACACACCCCTCTAGTCTCTTTATGAGGCTAGAGTTCAAGTACATAGGTTATAAGATCTTAAATCACAGTAATAGCACAAATACACGTTTGGGCCCTAGGGGCGTACCAAACCATATACCAATAAAGTGGTATGCGAACCACGACTGAACTAGACACTAGGCCTAGAGCCTCTAGAAGTGCTTGGACCACAAGGAACCACCCAAGGTAGTGACACAGGGGACCCACGGGAGACGCGTGCAGTGTAAATACACAACCGCGATACGCCGTTAACTTCTATGGAGAAAGTCGGGATCGGGAAAATAGAGGAAAGGGACACTTTAAAGAGGACTAGGACAAAACCCTTTGAGATCTAGGACTTTGAAGAGTCTCTACCCACGGGAGCACCGGAGTACTCGTGTTACCTCACCCAGGGAAGCCGGGTGCATAGGTGCCTTTCGGGGTCGGGTTTCGTCGTCGTTTCTTATGGCGATCTGCTGCAAAGTGCTGCTGGCGACCAGGAGAAAAGTGTCCGGGTGGATCCAAGAGTGGATCGGAGTTCTGAAGAACCTGAAAGCAGAGGGGACAGAGTCTGGGTCACTAGCCAGTGACCAGGAGGGCGATGGACAGATGCCCACCGATGTCGAGTGCTTCAAGTTCGTTGACGGTCGTCTTGACTCTTCAGCCACGAGGTCCGGGAGGCGTTGTCGGCGACCAGGAGCAGGATTCGGGCTGTTGCTCGATGTCTGTCGAGTGCAGAGGTGTCGGCGACCAGATTGGACCCAACAGGCCTTGGCAACGGCAAGTCTCGAGTAAGATGTAGATCGTCGATGATGCAGACCAGCAAGGTCTGGGGAACTCACCCAGCAAGGGTAAGTGAGGGCAGGCCTGGAGCAACCAGACTGCCAAGTAAAGAAAAGATTGGCCTTCGGTAAGGGCTACTAGCCAACGGGCTAGCGACCGCGAAGGAGCCTCGTGACGCCGCACGTGGAGCTGGCTTACAGGACACTCGTGGAGTGGGGGCCAGTGATCTTCGGTGCAGGTGGTGCTGGAGGCTAGGGCTACTCGGAGCCCAAAGCACGACTTCTTGGGAGACCCAGAAGATGGTGCACTTGCAAGTGTGCTCGGTGTCCAGGGGTCACGGTCTCAAGTCACCCACGATAGCCACGGGCCTCAGCTTTGCTGGGGACTCAGGGTAGCCTCGGGAAGTCTGAGAATCCACCTCTGGTGATGCGATGACTTCGGCGTCCGACGGGAGCTTCAGTAATGCGAACCGGACAGATGCTTCTTTGGTGCCTGCCAAGCAGGGGAGTCACTCCTTGACCCCAAGGGAGATTCTTCAGTCCTCTAATCGTGAGTAGAGCGTCGAAGGTCCAGGATTCTGTTTCAGAGTTTCGTCCAGGTATAATCTAATCTTGCTGTGGCAAGGGTTCCCCATTTTAACTAGTAAAACAGGGAGGGACTAACTCTATGACCCCACCTATGGGAGGGTCAAGGGAGGGGGTGGCTACACCCACTTCCCTTTGTCCAGTTTCGCGCCAGAGCAGGGGCAGGTAGCCCCTGAGCTGGTTTGAACTGGCATATGCACAGAGGAGCCTTTTGCTCCCCCAGTGCAGGACTTCAAAGCACTCTAAGAGTGCACCCACCCAGCCCCAATACACACTATCCTGTCTGGGGAGGTGGTCACACCTCCCTGCAACAGGAAACCTATTGTCCAGGCCTCCCCTGCCGGAGTTTCGTCCAGCAGCAGGAGGCCAGACTTGTGTCTGTGGCAGCAGCATCCATTTTGTGATGCCAGGGCTTCAGAAAGAAGTTACCGGGTAAGCCAGAGTTAACATGTCTTTCCCTCTAGAAGGGTGGAATGCTACCCCCGCCGCCAGGATTGGCGGGGGGTAGTATTCCAAGATGTTTGACACCAAACACGACATGTTTAGGTGCAGCCATTCCAAAGTTAGCATTTTACCGCGAGGATATAATGCGCTTAAGAGTATATGGTCAGGCTGCACTACAAACAGCATCAGAGATGGTCTCCGAACGCTGCAGAGGGGCCCTGCTCATGCAGGGGCACCCTCTCACATAGGAACCATGCACTCTGCCTTTAGGATTGATAAAGCCTGCCTTAGGAGTGACTTATAGGTTTCTAGGTGTGTATGTATTTCGTGATATAGGTAACCTATATCACAGTAAGGGGTGCATGCACCACCTTACCCAGGCTGCAGTAGCAGACCTGTGGTGTCAGTTTGGATGGCCTTCCAGGGGTGGCATAATACATGCTGCAGCCCCTGGCAGGCCTCTGAGGTACCTATGCCCTTGGTACATAGTATACCATATACTAGGGACTTATAAGGGCACTCCAGATCCCAATCAGAGATGTGCCTAAGGCACATGGAATCCATTTTACAGAGAAAGCAGATAGACTGGGGCCCTGAATAGCAGGATCCCAGTCCAACTAAGTCATAAACCAGCAAAACACCATAAAAAAAGTGGGGGCAACCATATAGTCAGATTCCACCTTCCTACAGTTGCTGTCCTGCGTTGCGTGAAAAATTAGTAAATATGTCTCTGAGTCTCTAACCTTACACCGCCTCCCTTACCAAGCCTTGCACTGCTCAACGTTGCTGTCCTGCGTTGCGTGAAAGATTAGTAAATATGTCTCTGAGTCTCTAACCTTACACCACCTCCCTTACCAAACCTTGAACTGCTCAACATTGCTGTCCTGCGTTGCGTGAAAGATTAGTAAATATGTCTCTGAGGCTCTGACTTTACACCGCCTCCCTTACTAAGCCTTGGACTGCTCAACGTTGCTGTCCTGCGTTGTGTGAAAGATTAGTAAATGTCTCTGAGTCTCTAACCTGACACCGCCTCCCTTACTAAGCCTTGGACTGCTCAACGTTGCTGTCCTGCGTTGCGTCAAAGATTAGTAAATATGTCTCTGAGTCTCTAACCTGACACCACCTCCCTTACCAAGCCTTGAACTGCTCAACGTTGCTGTCCTGCGTTGCATGAAAGATTAGTAAATATGTCTCTGAGTCTCTGACCTGACACCGCCTCCCTTACCAAGCCTTGCACTGCTCAACGTTGCTGTCCTGCGTTGCGTGAAAGATTAGTAAATGTCTCTGAGCCTCTAACCTGACACCGCCTCCCTTACTAAGCCTTGCACTGCTCAACGTTACTGTCCTGCGCTGCGTGAAAGATTAGTAAATATGTCTCTGAGTCTCTAACCTGACACCGCCTCCCTTACTAAGCCTTGCACTGCTCAACGTTACTGTCCTGCGCTGCGTGAAAGATTAGTAAATATGTCTCTGAGTCTCTAACCTGACACCGCCTCCCTTACTAAGCCTTGCACAGCTCAACGTTGCTGTCCTGCATTGCGTGAAAGATTAGTAAATATGTCTCTGAGTCTCTAACCTGACACCACCTCCCTTACCAAACCTTGCACTGCTCAACGTTGCTGTCCTGCGTTGCGTGAAAGATTAGTAAATATGTCTCTGAGTCTCTAACCTGACACCGCCTCCCTTACCATGCCTTGCACTGCTCAACGTTGCTGTCCTGCGCTATGCGGAAAGATTAGTAAATATGTCTCTGAGTCTCTGACCTGACACCGCCTCCCTTACCAAGCCTTGCACTGCTCAACGTTGCTGTCCTGCGTTGCGGGAAAGATTAGTAAATATGTCTCTGAGTCTCTGACCTGACACCGCCTCCCTTACTAAGCCTTGCACTGCTCAACGTTACTGTCCTGCGCTGCGTGAAAGATTAGTAAATATGTCTCTGAGTCTCTAACCTGACACCGCCTCCCTTACTAAGCCTTGCACTGCTCAACGTTACTGTCCTGCGCTGCGTGAAAGATTAGTAAATATGTCTCTGAGTCTCTAACCTGACACCGCCTCCCTTACTAAGCCTTGCACTGCTCAACGTTACTGTCCTGCGCTGCGTGAAAGATTAGTAAATATGTCTCTGAGTCTCTAACCTTACACCGCCTCCTTACCAAGCCTTGGACTGCTCAACGTTGCTGTCCTGCGTTGCGGAAAGATTAGTAAATATGTCTCTGAGTCTCTGACCTGACACCGCCTCCCTTACTAAGCCTTGCACTGCTCAACGTTACTGTCCTGCGCTGCGTGAAAGATTAGTAAATATGTCTCTGAGTCTCTAACCTTACACCGCCTCCCTTACCAAGCCTTGGACTGCTCAACGTTGCTGTCCTGCGTTGCGGGAAAGATTAGTAAATATGTCTCTGAGTCTCTGACCTGACACCGCCTCCCTTACTAAGCCTTGCACTGCTCAACGTTACTGTCCTGCGCTGCGTGAAAGATTAGTAAATATGCCTCTGAGTCTCTAACCTTACACCGCCTCCCTTACCAAGCCTTGGACTGCTCAACGTTGCTGTCCTGCGTTGCGGGAAAGATTAGTAAATATGTCTCTGAGTCTCTAACCTGACACCATCTCCCTTACCAAGCCTTGCACTGCTCAACGTTGCTGTCCTGCGTTGCGGGAAAGATTAGTAAATATGTCTCTGAGTCTCTAACCTGACACCGCCTCCCTTACTAAGCCTTGCACTGCTCAACGTTACTGTCCTGCGCTGCGTGAAAGATTAGTAAATATGTCTCTGAGTCTCTAACCTGACACCGCCTCCCTTACTAAGCCTTGCACTGCTCAACGTTACTGTCCTGCGCTGAGTGAAAGATTAGTAAATATGTCTCTGAGTCTCTAACCTGACACCGCCTCCCTTACATTAGCCTTGGACTGCTCAACGTTACTGTCCTGCGCTGCGTGAAAGATTAGTAAATATGTCTCTGAGTCTCTAACCTGACACCGCCTCCCTTACTAAGCCTTGCACTGCTCAACGTTACTGTCCTGCGCTGCGTGAAAGATTAGTAAATATGTCTCTGAGTCTCTAACCTTACACCGCCTCCCTTACCAAGCCTTGGACTGCTCAACGTTGCTGTCCTGCGTTGCGGGAAAGATTAGTAAATATGTCTCTGAGTCTCTAACCTGACACCATCTCCCTTACCAAGCCTTGCACTGCTCAACGTTGCTGTCCTGCGTTTCGTGAAAGATTAGTAAATATGTCTCTGAGTCTCTGACCTGACACCGCCTCCCTTACTAAGCCTTGGACTGCTCAACGTTGCTGTCCTGCGATGCGTGAAAGATTAGTAAATATGTCTCTGAGTCTCTGACCTGACACCGCCTCCCTTACCAAGCCTTGCACTGCTCAACGTTGCTGTCCTACTTTGCGTGAAAGATTAGTAAATATGTCTCTGAGTCTCTAAACGAACACAGCCTCACTAACTAAGCCTTGAACTGCTCAACGTTGCTGTCCTGCGTTGCGTGAAAGATTAGTAAATATGTCTCTGAGTCTCAAACCTAACACCGCCTCCCTTACTAAGCCTTGGACTGCTCAACGTTGCTGCCCTGCGATGCGTGAAAGATTAGTAAATATGTCTCTGAGTCTCTAAATGAACACAGCCTCACTAACTAAGCCTTGCACTGCTCAACGTTGCTGTCCTGCGTTGCATGAAAGATTAGTAAATATGTCTCTGAGTCTCTAACCTTACACCGCCTCCCTTACCAAGCCTTGCACTGCTCAATGTTGCTGTCCTGCGCTGCGTGAAAGATTAGTAAATGTCTCTGAGCCTCTAACCTGACACCGCCTTCCTTACCAAGCCTTGCACTGCTCAACGTTGCTGTCCTGCGTTGCTTGAAAGATTAGTAAATATGTCTCTGAGTCTCTAACCTTACACCGCCTCCCTTACCAAGCCTTGCACTGCTCAACGTTGCTGTCCTGCGTTGCGTGAAAGATTAGTAAATATGTCTCTGAGTCTCTAACCTTACACCGCCTCCCTTACCAAGCCTTGAACTGCTCAACGTTGCTGTCCTGCGTTGCGTGAAAGATTAGTAAATATGTCTCTGAGTCGCTAACCTTACACCGCCTCCCTTACCAAGCCTTGAACTGCTCAACGTTGCTGTCCTGCGTTGCGTGAAAGATTAGTAAATATGTCTCTGAGTCTCTAACCTTACACCGCGTCCCTTACCAAGCCTTGCACTGCTCAACGTTGCTGTCCTGCGTTGCGTGAAAGATTAGTAAATATGTCTCTGAGTCTCTAACCTTACACCGCCTCCCTTACCAAGCCTTGAACTGCTCAACGTTGCTGTCCTGCGTTGCGTGAAAGATTAGTAAATATGTCTCTGAGTCGCTAACCTTACACCGCCTCCCTTACCAAGCCTTGAACTGCTCAACGTTGCTGCCCTGCGATGCGTGAAAGATTAGTAAATATGTCTCTGAGTCTCTAAATGAACACAGCCTCACTAACTAAGCCTTGCACTGCTCAACGTTGCTGTCCTGCGTTGCGTGAAATATTAGTAAATATGTCGCTGAGTCTCTGACCTTACACCGCCTCCCTTACCAAGCCTTGCACTGCTCAACGTTGCTGTCCTGCGTTGCATGAAAGATTAGTAAATATGTCTATGAGTCTCTAACCTTACACCGCCTCCCTTACCAAGCCTTGCACTGCTCAATGTTGCTGTCCTGCGCTGCGTGAAAGATTAGTAAATGTCTCTGAGCCTCTAACCTGACACCGCCTCCCTTACTAAGCCTTGCACTGCTCAACGTTGCTGTCCTGCATTGCGTGAAAGATTAGTAAATATGTCTCTGAGTCTCTGACCTGACACCGCCTTCCTTACCAAGCCTTGCACTGCTCAACGTTGCTGTCCTGCGTTGCGTGATAGATTAGTAAATATGTCTCTGAGTCTCTAACCTTACACCGCCTCCCTTACCAAGCCTTGCACTGCTCAACGTTGCTGTCCTGCGTTGCGTGAAAGATTAGTAAATGTCTCTGAGCCTCTAACCTTACACCACTTCCCTTACCAAGCCTTGAACTGCTCAACGTTGCTGTCCTGCGTTGCGTGAAAGATTAGTAAATGTCTCTGAGCCTCTAACCTTACACCACCTCCCTTACCAAGCCTTGAACTGCTCAACGTTGCTGTCCTGCGCTGCGTGAAAGATTAGTAAATGTCTCTGAGCCTCTAACCTTACACCACCTCCCTTACCAAGACTTGAACTGCTCAACGTTGCTGTCCTAAGTTGCCTGAAAGATTAGTAAATATGTCTCTGAGTCTCTAACCTGACACCACCTCCCTTACCATGCCTTGCACTGCTCAACGTTGCTGTCCTGCGTTGCGTGAAAGATTAGTAAATGTCTCTGAGTCTCTAACCTGACACCGCCTCCCTTACTAAGCCTTGGACTGCTCAACGTTGCTGTCCTGCGATGCGTGAAAGATTAGTAAATATGTCTCTGAGTCTCTGACCTGACACCGCCTCCCTTAGCAAGCCTTGCACTGCTCAACGTTGCTGTCCTGCGCTGCGTGAAAGATTAGTAAATGTCTCTGAGCCTCTAACCTGACACCGCCTCACTTACTAAGCCTTGCACTGCTCAACGTTGCTGTCCTGCGTTGCGTGAAAAATTAGTAAATATGTCTCTGAGTCTCTAACCTTACACCGCCTCCCTTACCAAGCCTTGCACTGCTCAACGTTGCTGTCCTGCGTTGCGTGAAAGATTAGTAAATATGTCTCTGAGTCTCTAACTTTACACCACCTCCCTTACCAAACCTTGAACTGCTCAACGTTGCTGTCCTGCGTTGCGTGAAAGATTAGTAAATATGTCTCTGAGGCTCTGACTTTACACCGCCTCCCTTACTAAGCCTTGGACTGCTCAACGTTGCTGCCCTGCGTTGCGTGATAGATTAGTAAATATGTTTCTGAGTCTCTAACCTTACACCGCCTCCCTTACCAAGCCTTGCACTGTTCAACGTTGCTGTCCTGCGTTGCGTGAAAGATTAGTAAATATGTCTCTGAGTCTCTAACCTTACACCGCCTCCCTTACCAAGCCTTGAACTGCTCAACGTTGCTGTCCTGCGTTGCGTGAAAGATTAGTAAATATGTCTCTGAGTCGCTAATCTTACACCGCCTCCCTTATCAAGCCTTGAAATGCTCAACGTTGCTGTCCTGCGTTGCGTGAAAGACTAGTAAATATGTCTCTGAGTCTCTAACCTTACAACGCCTCCCTTACCAAGCCTTGAACTGCTCAACGTTGCTGTCCTGTGTTGCGTGAAAGATTAGTAAATATGCCTCTGAGTCTCTAACCTGACACCACCTCCCTTACCAAGCCTTGCACTGCTCAACGTTGCTGTCCTGCGTTGCGTGAAAGATTAGTAAATATGTCTCTGAGTCTCTGACCTAACACCGCCTCCCTTACCAAGCCTTGAACTGCTCAATGTTGCTGTCCTGCGTTGCGTGAAAGATTAGTAAATGTCTCTGAGCCTCTAACCTGACACCGCCTCCCTTACTAAGCCTTGGACTGCTCAACGTTGCTGTCCTGCGTTTCGTGAAAGATTAGTAAATATGTCTCTGAGTCTCTGACCTGACACCGCCTCCCTTACTAAGCCTTGCACTGCTCAACGTTGCTGTCCTGCGTTGCGTGAAAGATTAGTAAATATGTCTCTGAGTCTCTAACCTGACACCACCTCCCTTACCATGCCTTGCACTGCTCAACGTTGCTGTCCTGCATTGTGTGAAAGATTAGTAAATGTCTCTGAGTCTCTGACCTGACACCACCTCCCTTACCAAGCCTTGCACTCCTCAACGTTGCTGTCCCACGTTGCGTGAAAGATTAGTAAATATGTCTCTGAGTCTCTAAACGAACACAGCCTCACTAACTAAGCCTTGAACTGCTCAACGTTGCTATCCTGCGTTGCGTGAAAGATTAGTAAATATGTCTCTGAGTCTCTAAACTTACACCACCTCCCTTACCATGCCTTGCACTGCTCAACGTTGCTGTCCTGCGTTGTGTGAAAGATTAGTAAATGTCTCTGAGTCTCTGACCTTACACCGCCTCCCTTACCAAGCCTTGGACTGCTCAACGTTGCTGTCCTTCGCTGCGTGAAAGATTAGTAAATGTCTCTGAGCCTCTAACCAGACACCGCCTCACTTACTAAGCCTTGCACTGCTCAACGTTGCTGTCCTGCGTTGCGTGAAAAATTAGTAAATATGTCTCTGAGTCTCTAACCTTACACCGCCTCCCTTACCAAGCCTTGCACTGCTCAACGTTGCTGTCCTGCGTTGCGTGAAAGATTAGTAAATATGTCTCTGAGTCTCTAACCTTACACCACCTCCCTTACCAAACCTTGAACTGCTCAACGTTGCTGTCCTGCGTTGCGTGAAAGATTAGTAAATATGTCTCTGAGGCTCTGACTTTACACCGCCTCCCTTACTAAGCCTTGGACTGCTCAACGTTGCTGTCCTGCGTTGCGTGAAAGATTAGTAAATGTCTCTGAGTCTCTAACCTGACACCACCTCCCTTACCAAGCCTTGAACTGCTCAACGTTGCTGTCCTGCGTTGTGTGAAAGATTAGTAAATGTCTCTGAGTCTCTAACCTGACACCGCCTCCCTTACTAAGACTTGGACTGCTCAACGTTGCTGTCCTGCGTTGCGTCAAAGATTAGTAAATATGTCTCTGAGTCTCTAACCTGACACCACCTCCCTTACCAAGCCTTGAACTGCTCAACGTTGCTGTCCTGCGTTGCGTGAAAGTTTAGTAAATATGTCTCTGAGTCTCTGACCTGACACCGCCTCCCTTACCAAGCCTTGCACTGCTCAACGTTGCTGTCCTGCGTTGCGTGAAAGATTAGTAAATGTCTCTGAGCCTCTAACCTGACACCGCCTCCCTTACTAAGCCTTGCACTGCTCAACGTTACTGTCCTGCGCTGCGTGAAAGATTAGTAAATATGTCTCTGAGTCTCTAACCTGACACCGCCTCCCTTACTAAGCCTTGCACTGCTCAACGTTACTGTCCTGCGCTGCGTGAAAGATTAGTAAATATGTCTCTGAGTCTCTAACCTGACACCGCCTCCCTTACTAAGCCTTGCACAGCTCAACGTTGCTGTCCTGCATTGCGTGAAAGATTAGTAAATATGTCTCTGAGTCTCTAACCTGACACCACCTCCCTTACCAAACCTTGCACTGCTCAACGTTGCTGTCCTGCGTTGCGTGAAAGATTAGTAAATAGGTCTCTGAGTCTCTGACCTGACACCGCCTCCCTTACCAAGCCTTGCACTGCTCAACGTTGCTATCCTGCGTTGCGTGAAAGATTAGTAAATATGTCTCTGAGTCTCTAAACTTACATCACCTCCCTTACCATGCCTTGCACTGCTCAACGTTGCTGTCCTGCGTTGCGTGAAAGATTAGTAAATGTCTCTGAGCCTCTAACCTGACACCGCCTCCCTTACTAAGCCTTGCACTGCTCAACGTTACTGTCCTGCGCTGCGTGAAAGATTAGTAAATATGTCTCTGAGTCTCTAACCTGACACCGCCTCCCTTACTAAGCCTTGCACTGCTCAACGTTACTGTCCTGCGCTGCGTGAAAGATTAGTAAATATGTCTCTGAGTCTCTAACCTGACACCGCCTCCCTTACTAAGCCTTGCACTGCTCAACGTTACTGTCCTGCGCTGCGTGAAAGATTAGTAAATATGTCTCTGAGTCTCTGACCTGACACCGCCTCCCTTACTAAGCCTTGGACTGCTCAACGTTGCTGTCCTGCGTTGCGTGAAAGATTAGTAAATATGTCTCTGAGTCTCTAACCTGACACCGCCTCCCTTACCATGCCTTGCACTGCTCAACGTTGCTGTCCTGCGTTGCGGGAAAGATTAGTAAATATGTCTCTGAGTCTCTGACCTGACACCGCCTCCCTTACCAAGCCTTGCACTGCTCAACGTTGCTGTCCTGCGTTGCGGGAAAGATTAGTAAATATGTCTCTGAGTCTCTGACCTGACACCCCCTCCCTTACTAAGCCTTGCACTGCTCAATGTTACTGTCCTGCGCTGCGTGAAAGATTAGTAAATATGTCTCTGAGTCTCTAACCTGACACCGCCTCCCTTACTAAGCCTTGCACTGCTCAACGTTACTGTCCTGCGCTGCGTGAAAGATTAGTAAATATGTCTCTGAGTCTCTAACCTGACACCGCCTCCCTTACTAAGCCTTGCACTGCTCAAGGTTACTGTCCTGCGCTGCGTGAAAGATTAGTAAATATGTCTCTGAGTCTCTAACCTTACACCGCCTCCCTTACCAAGCCTTGGACTGCTCAACGTTGCTGTCCTGCGTTGCGGGAAAGATTAGTAAATATGTCTCTGAGTCTCTGACCTGACACCGCCTCCCTTACTAAGCCTTGCACTGCTCAACGTTACTGTCCTGCGCTGCGTGAAAGATTAGTAAATATGTCTCTGAGTCTCTAACCTTACACCGCCTCCCTTACCAAGCCTTGGACTGCTCAACGTTGCTGTCCTGCGTTGCGGGAAAGATTAGTAAATATGTCTCTGAGTCTCTAACCTGACACCATCTCCCTTACCAAGCCTTGCACTGCTCAACGTTGCTGTCCTGCGTTGCGGGAAAGATTAGTAAATATGTCTCTGAGTCTCTGACCTGACACCGCCTCCCTTACTAAGCCTTGCACTGCTCAACGTTACTGTCCTGCGCTGCGTGAAAGATTAGTAAATATGTCTCTGAGTCTCTAACCTTACACCGCCTCCCTTACCAAGCCTTGGACTGCTCAATCGTTGCTGTCCTGCGTTGCAGGAAAGATTAGTAAATATGTCTCTGAGTCTCTAACCTGACACCATCTCCCTTACCAAGCCTTGCACTGCTCAACGTTGCTGTCCTGCGTTGCGGGAAAGATTAGTAAATATGTCTCTGAGTCTCTAACCTGACACCGCCTCCCTTACTAAGCCTTGCACTGCTCAACGTTACTGTCCTGCGCTGCGTGAAAGATTAGTAAATATGTCTCTGAGTCTCTAACCTGACACCGCCTCCCTTACTAAGCCTTGCACTGCTCAACGTTACTGTCCTGCGCTGCGTGAAAGATTAGTAAATATGTCTCTGAGTCTCTAACCTGACACCGCCTCCCTTACATTAGCCTTGGACTGCTCAACGTTACTGTCCTGCGCTGCGTGAAAGATTAGTAAATATGTCTCTGAGTCTCTAACCTGACACCGCCTCCCTTACTAAGCCTTGCACTGCTCAACGTTACTGTCCTGCGCTGCGTGAAAGATTAGTAAATATGTCTCTGAGTCTCTAACCTTACACCGCCTCCCTTACCAAGCCTTGCACTGCTCAACGTTGCTGTCCTGCGTTGCGGGAAAGATTAGTAAATATGTCTCTGAGTCTCTAACCTGACACCATCTCCCTTACCAAGCCTTGCACTGCTCAACGTTGCTGTCCTGCGTTGCGGGAAAGATTAGTAAATATGTCTCTGAGTCTCTGACCTGACACCGCCTCCCTTACTAAGCCTTGCACTGCTCAACGTTACTGTCCTGCGCTGCGTGAAAGATTAGTAAATATGTCTCTGAGTCTCTAACCTTACACCGCCTCCCTTACCAAGCCTTGGACTGCTCAACGTTGCTGTCCTGCGTTGCGGGAAAGATTAGTAAATATGTCTCTGAGTCTCTAACCTGACACCATCTCCCTTACCAAGCCTTGCACTGCTCAACGTTGCTGTCCTGCGTTGCGTGAAAGATTAGTAAATATGTCTCTGACTCTCTAACCTTACACCGCCTCCCTTACCAAGCCTTGAACTGCTCAACGTTGCTGTCCTGCGTTGCGTGAAAGGCTAGTAAATATGTCTCTGAGTCTCTAACCTTACAACGCCTCCCTTACCAAGCCTTGAACTGCTCAACGTTGCTGTCCTGCGTTGCGTGAAAGATTAGTAAATATGTCTGAGTCTCTAACCTGACACCGCCTCCCTTACCAAGCTTTGCACTGCTCAACGTTGCTGTCCTGTGTTGCGTGAAAGATTAGTAAATATGTCTCTGAGTCTCTAACCTTACACCGCCTCCCTTACCAAGCCTTGAACTGCTCAACGTTGCTGTCCTGCGTTGCGTGAAAGATTAGTAAATATGTCTCTGAGTCTCTGACCTTACACCGCCTCCCTTACCAAGCCTTGAACTGCTCAACGTTGCTGTCCTCCGTTGCGTGAAAGATTAGTAAATATGTCTCTGAGTCTCTAACCTGACACCACCTCCCTTACCATGCCTTGCACTGCTCAACGTTGCTGTCCTGCGTTGTGTGAAAGATTAGTAAATGTCTCTGAGCCTCTAACCTCATACCGCCTCCCTTACTAAGCCTTGGACTGCTCAACGTTGCTGTCCTGCGATGCGTGAAAGATTAGTAAATATGTCTCTGAGTCTCTGACCTGACACCGCCTCCCTTAGCAAGCCTTGCACTGCTCAACGTTGCTGTCCCACGTTGCGTGAAAGATTAGTAAATATGTCTCTGAGTCTCTAAACTAACACAGCCTCACTAACTAAGCCTTGAACTGCTCAACGTTGCTGTCCTGCGTTGCGTGAAAGATTAGTAAATATGTCTCTGAGTCTCTAACCTTACACCGCCTCCCTTACCAAGCCTTGCACTGCTCAACGTTGCTCTCCTGCGTTGTGTGAAAGATTAGTAAATATGTCTCTGAGTCTCTAATTTAACACCGCCTCCCTTACCATGCCTTGCACTGCTCAACGTTGCTGTCCTGCGTTGCGTGAAAGATTAGTAAATTTGTCTCTGAGTCTCTAACCTTACACCGCCTCCCTTACCAAGCATTGCACTGCTCAACGTTGCTGTCCTGCGATGCGTGAAAGATTAGTAAATATGTCTGAGTCTCTGACCTTACACCGCCTCCCTTACCAAGCCTTGCACTGCTCAACGTTGCTGTCCTGCGTTGCGTGAAAGATTAGTAAATGTCTCTGAGCCTCTAACCTTACACCACCTCCCTTACCAAGCCTTGAACTGCTCAACGTTGCTGTCCTGCGTTGCGTGAAAGATTAGTAAATGTCTCTGAGCCTCTAACCTTACACCACCTCCCTTACCAAGCCTTGAACTGCTCAACGTTGCTGTCCTGCGCTGCGTGAAAGATTAGTAAATGTCTCTGAGCCTCTAACCTTACACCACCTCCCTTACCAAGCCTTGAACTGCTCAACGTTGCTGTCCTGCGTTGCCTGAAAGATTAGTAAATATGTCTCTGAGTCTCTAACCTGACACCACCTCCCTTACCATGCCTTGCACTGCTCAACGTTGCTGTCCTGCGTTGCGTGAAAGATTAGTAAATGTCTCTGAGTCTCTAACCTGACACCGCCTCCCTTACTAAGCCTTGGACTGCTCAACGTTGCTGTCCTGCGATGCGTGAAAGATTAGTAAATATGTCTCTGAGTCTCTGACCTGACACCGCCTCCCTTAGCAAGCCTTGCACTGCTCAACGTTGCTGTCCTGCGCTGCGTGAAAGATTAGTAAATGTCTCTGAGCCTCTAACCTGACACCGCCTCACTTACTAAGCCTTGCACTGCTCAACGTTGCTGTCCTGCGTTGCGTGAAAAATTAGTAAATATGTCTCTGAGTCTCTAACCTTACACCGCCTCCCTTACCAAGCCTTGCACTGCTCAACGTTGCTGTCCTGCGTTGCGTGAAAGATTAGTAAATATGTCTCTGAGTCTCTAACTTTACACCACCTCCCTTACCAAACCTTGAACTGCTCAACGTTGCTGTCCTGCGTTGCGTGAAAGATTAGTAAATATGTCTCTGAGGCTCTGACTTTACACCGCCTCCCTTACTAAGCCTTGGACTGCTCAACGTTGCTGTCCTGCGTTGCGTGAAACATTAGTAAATGTCTCTGAGTCTCTAACCTGACACCACCTCCCTTACCAAGCCTTGAACTGCTCAACGTTGCTGTCCTGCGTTGCGTGAAAGATTAGTAAATATGTCTCTGAGTCTCTAACCTTACACCACCTCCCTTACCAAACCTTGAACTGCTCAACGTTGCTGTCCTGCGTTGCGTGAAAGATTAGTAAATATGTCTCTGAGGCTCTGACCTTACACCGCCTCCCTTACTAAGCCTTGGACTGCTCAACGTTCTGTCCTGCGCTGCGTGAAAGATTAGTAAATGTCTCTGAGCCTCTAACCAGACACCGCCTCACTTACTAAGCCTTGCACTGCTCAACGTTGCTGTCCTGCGTTGCGTGAAAAATTAGTAAATATGTCTCTGAGTCTCTAACCTTACACCGCCTCCCTTACCAAGCCTTGCACTGCTCAACGTTGCTGTCCTGCGTTGCGTGAAAGATTAGTAAATATGTCTCTGAGTCTCTAACCTTACACCACCTCCCTTACCAAACCTTGAACTGCTCAACGTTGCTGTCCTGCGTTGCGTGAAAGATTAGTAAATATGTCTCTGAGGCTCTGACTTTACACCGCCTCCCTTACTAAGCCTTGGACTGCTCAACGTTGCTGTCCTGCGTTGTGTGAAAGATTAGTAAATGTCTCTGAGTCTCTAACCTGACACCGCCTCCCTTACTAAGCCTTGGACTGCTCAACGTTGCTGTCCTGCGTTGCGTCAAAGATTAGTAAATATGTCTCTGAGTCTCTAACCTGACACCACCTCCCTTACCAAGCCTTGAACTGCTCAACGTTGCTGTCCTGCGTTGCATGAAAGATTAGTAAATATGTCTCTGAGTCTCTGACCTGACACCGCCTCCCTTACCAAGCCTTGCACTGCTCAACGTTGCTGTCCTGCGTTGCGTGAAAGATTAGTAAATGTCTCTGAGCCTCTAACCTGACACCGCCTCCCTTACTAAGCCTTGCACTGCTCAACGTTACTGTCCTGCGCTGCGTGAAAGATTAGTAAATATGTCTCTGAGTCTCTAACCTGACACCGCCTCCCTTACTAAGCCTTGCACTGCTCAACGTTACTGTCCTGCGCTGCGTGAAAGATTAGTAAATATGTCTCTGAGTCTCTAACCTGACACCGCCTCCCTTACTAAGCCTTGCACAGCTCAACGTTGCTGTCCTGCATTGCGTGAAAGATTAGTAAATATGTCTCTGAGTCTCTAACCTGACACCACCTCCCTTACCAAACCTTGCACTGCTCAACGTTGCTGTCCTGCGTTGCGTGAAAGATTAGTAAATATGTCTCTGAGTCTCTAACCTGACACCGCCTCCCTTACCATGCCTTGCACTGCTCAACGTTGCTGTCCTGCGTTGCGGGAAAGATTAGTAAATATGTCTCTGAGTCTCTGACCTGACACCGCCTCCCTTACCAAGCCTTGCACTGCTCAACGTTGCTGTCCTGCGTTGCGGGAAAGATTAGTAAATATGTCTCTGAGTCTCTGACCTGACACCGCCTCCCTTACTAAGCCTTGCACTGCTCAACGTTACTGTCCTGCGCTGCGTGAAAGATTAGTAAATATGTCTCTGAGTCTCTAACCTGACACCGCCTCCCTTACTAAGCCTTGCACTGCTCAACGTTACTGTCCTGCGCTGCGTGAAAGATTAGTAAATATGTCTCTGAGTCTCTAACCTGACACCGCCTCCCTTACTAAGCCTTGCACTGCTCAACGTTACTGTCCTGCGCTGCGTGAAAGATTAGTAAATATGTCTCTGAGTCTCTAACCTTACACCGCCTCCCTTACCAAGCCTTGGACTGCTCAACGTTGCTGTCCTGCGTTACGGGAAAGATTAGTAAATATGTCTCTGAGTCTCTGACCTGACACCGCCTCCCTTACTAAGCCTTGCACTGCTCAACGTTACTGTCCTGCGCTGCGTGAAAGATTAGTAAATATGTCTCTGAGTCTCTAACCTTACACCGCCTCCCTTACCAAGCCTTGGACTGCTCAACGTTGCTGTCCTGCGTTATGGGAAAGATTAGTAAATATGTCTCTGAGTCTCTGACCTGACACCGCCTCCCTTACTAAGCCTTGCACTGCTCAACGTTACTGTCCTGCGCTGCGTGAAAGATTAGTAAATATGCCTCTGAGTCTCTAACCTTACACCGCCTCCCTTACCAAGCCTTGGACTGCTCAACGTTGCTGTCCTGCGTTATGGGAAAGATTAGTAAATATGTCTCTGAGTCTCTAACCTGACACCATCTCCCTTACCAAGCCTTGCACTGCTCAACGTTGCTGTCCTGCGTTGCGGGAAAGATTAGTAAATATGTCTCTGAGTCTCTAACCTGACACCGCCTCCCTTACTAAGCCTTGCACTGCTCAACGTTACTGTCCTGCGCTGCGTGAAAGATTAGTAAATATGTCTCTGAGTCTCTAACCTGACACCGCCTCCCTTACTAAGCCTTGCACTGCTCAACGTTACTGTCCTGCGCTGCGTGAAAGATTAGTAAATATGTCTCTGAGTCTCTAACCTGACACCGCCTCCCTTACATTAGCCTTGGACTGCTCAACGTTACTGTCCTGCGCTGCGTGAAAGATTAGTAAATATGTCTCTGAGTCTCTAACCTGACACCGCCTCCCTTACTAAGCCTTGCACTGCTCAACGTTACTGTCCTGCGCTGCGTGAAAGATTAGTAAATATGTCTCTGAGTCTCTAACCCAGAGGTCTTCAAACTTTTGGATGCCGAGACCCCCCTGTCAAAATTTTCAGGCGTGAGGACCCCCTCCTGACCAAAATTTCAGACTTGGTACTCTTCATCATCGACCACCATAAACACCCCCAGTTCCCATGGCAAATTTTTACTGTGGGGAAATATTATTAAACCGGGTTTAGCAAATCAAAGGTTTGTGGGTGACTGTGGTTCGGAGTCGGAGGCTTACTACACAGTTCAAAGAAAAAGTCTCCAAAAAGAATTACCCAAAAAGGCACAACAGTACTTTATTTTTCCCAAACACAACATAATTTGACACAGCTTATTTGGATAATAACACATTTCTGAACTAATGTGTGGGTGTGCTGGTTTTTCTCCAGAGAAACGGTCAATTTGTGGATGTACTCTGTGCTCCACCTCAAATCTTGAATTGTACTTCGCCTTTAATACTGCCAATGCTGAGAACCCAATCTCACAAAAATATGATGGCTAAAAGGCAGAAGAGCCTAGAATGCAATTTTTGACAAACATTAATGTTCTTCACAAATTGAGGCAAATCTAAAGAGGTGTGGAACGCTGTGTGGAACGCGCATCGCCAAATCTATAGCTATGCAGAATACACAGCAACAGCAAAACTGCATAATTCTAGTGTCCCTCCCTGCCTATAACCAGGGCAGTGTGAGCCTAACCACCACTGCTCAACCAGGCCCATTCACTGTTCCCTACTAAGCCTGCGTGGCACTCTGCCCTCTGGACACTGCGCTGCTCCCCATCCTTTGGACCCTGCACTCCTCTCCACACCTTTAAATGAAGCCCCAGTTACTCAATGCTGCGAACTTTTGAAAATATACAAACATCAAAACAACTATAATAGAAAATGCTTGTTTTCGTTGTGGCGGTATTTGTTTTTTCTGCCTGCAGCAACATCCACATACCGAGTAAAATTCTGTTTTGGTGTCAGGACAAATCTTTTTAACAATGCTGTGTTTTTTGAATGAATGTTATGTGAAACTGGTTTCTGGTCCAAACTTTCTAAAGAGAAAGAAAAGGACAAATATTCGGGCAAAATATTTAAAAAGAGAGTGCGTGAGATAAAGATTGACGACAGTCACAAGAGAGTGGTACGAAAGAGTCCACTGATTAAGAGAGAGAGACACGCTGAACTAAGACAGAGCACAAACGCACTCTCAACCATGGAAAGGGGTGAGACGCACCAAGCACCTCTCTGGTTTCCGCTGACATCAATGTCCACGCCAAAAGAAATCCTGAGACGGGGTCACTCGGTGACCCGGAGGTGCTGCAGATTTACACTTTTGAGAATAAATATCCAAATCTTACCTGGCCCTGGTTTGGGAGCAGCAGGGTCCCCCTTAAAACCAATCCATCTTTCATATCTCCCCTTTGATCTCCCACACCTTCTTGAACCAGCATCCACCACAGTATTCCTCTCTTCCCCTATCGCTGCTCTCCCTCACCCATGTCGCATCAAATTTTCTTTTTACCTCATAGATCACCTCTCAGCTATCTTCTCTCACCCTTCAACAGTCGCCATCCACTCTGCCCTCACCTCTCCTCTTGCGTTTCCGCACTTCCTTCGCCACTTCACAATTCTCCTCATCCCTGACCTCTTAAATCGAATTCTCTCCCTCCCTTGCCGCCCTCGTCACCTCTCTCGGCTATCTCCTCTCACCCTCGCACTCTTTCACGCCTCTCACCTTGCGTCTGCTCACTTCACTCACATCATCCACCCCTTCTCTCGAGTCCCCTCTCATACCCGCATCCTGCCTCCCGCTTCGCACCTCGCTCCTTGCCTTCCAGTCGGCCTCACATAGACCCATCTCCCTTCCGCATTCATAACATATTATGGTACGTGTTGTGCACCATTATTTCTTCTGTATGTATAGGCACAGTATGTTTGGTTTTCTATTTTAGCTGTCTGTTTATTCCTATTTCATCGATATACATCATCTTCCAAGTATTTGCCCTTATTTTTCACTAGCTTCTTATGCAAAGTTTGAGGGGCACTTCGTAAGTTTTGGTGAAAAGTAACCCTTAATCCAGATTGTCCTCGAGCTTTTTGTTGTTATGGTTCATAGGATACAATATAAGCAATAAAGCAGTATAGGAATTACAAAATCTGGCTCCATGTTTGCCTCTGTGTGACTCCTCGTGCAGCGCTTTGACACTCTTCGGAGCCTTAACTGCGCTTCAAAAAAAATATACAAAATAATATGAGAGGCCTTGAAATTTAGCAACCAAAACAGGCCCGAGGCGAATATACACATGCCTTATTAAAACAGCCTGCCTGGCCTACGTAATATTCTACCTAATCAAAAAACACAAATGAGAGAATCTTCAAGGAGGAAGAAAGCATTGTGGGAAACAGTTTCAGGCAGGAAAATTCTTATAGATAAGAATGTCTGTGCGTGTATGTTTGTGTGTATGTCTGCGGGGTGAAAAGCCAGGGCATGGTGGATGAGGCGGGGGAAGAGGCAGCTTACTTACAAGTTCTACTGAAGTTTCGGTTGCCTTGGCAACATGGAAATAGTTTAGAGAGGAGTGCAAAGGCTGCCACGAGGAAGAAGCATGAAAAGGACACCAGCTGAAAAACACAGCAGCAGCAGCAACGAGTAAGACCAGGAAAGGCAACAGGACGGAGTGCAAGGAAGCGGGACAAAATAATATCGAAGCACTCCAGAGCATTCCACAGGTGCATATTTATGGCCTCAGTTCCGGCATTTCCTGATGTTCATCCTGCAGTCTCTCTGATTGGAGGACAGTCGTGGATGACGTTGTATTCTTTACGATGTCCTCCAATCAGAGAGCACATTGAGATGCACTGAATCGGAATCCAAAACAAAGAGCAAACGCTTTGGATTCCGGATCCAGGCAGTTCCATGCAGGAGTGTGACCGGGAATGCGTGACCCCTTTGTATGTCTCCACGCCCCCCCTGGGGGTCGCGCCCCACAGATTGAAGACCCCTGCTCTAACCTTACACCGCCTCCCTTACCAAGCCTTGGACTGCTCAACGTTGCTGTCCTGCGTTGCGGGAAAGATTAGTAAATATGTCTCTGAGTCTCTAACCTGACACCATCTCCCTTACCAAGCCTTGCACTGCTCAACGTTGCTGTCCTGCGTTTCGTGAAAGATTAGTAAATATGTCTCTGAGTCTCTGACCTGACACCGCCTCCCTTACTAAGCCTTGGACTGCTCAACGTTGCTGTCCTGCGATGCGTGAAAGATTAGTAAATATGTCTCTGAGTCTCTGACCTGACACCGCCTCCCTTACCAAGCCTTGCACTGCTCAACGTTGCTGTCCTACTTTGCGTGAAAGATTAGTAAATATGTCTCTGAGTCTCTAAACGAACACAGCCTCACTAACTAAGCCTTGAACTGCTCAACGTTGCTGTCCTGCGTTGCGTGAAAGATTAGTAAATATGTCTCTGAGTCTCAAACCTAACACCGCCTCCCTTACTAAGCCTTGGACTGCTCAACGTTGCTGCCCTGCGATGCGTGAAAGATTAGTAAATATGTCTCTGAGTCTCTAAATGAACACAGCCTCACTAACTAAGCCTTGCACTGCTCAACGTTGCTGTCCTGCGTTGCATGAAAGATTAGTAAATATGTCTCTGAGTCTCTAACCTTACACCGCCTCCCTTACCAAGCCTTGCACTGCTCAATGTTGCTGTCCTGCGCTGCGTGAAAGATTAGTAAATGTCTCTGAGCCTCTAACCTGACACCGCCTTCCTTACCAAGCCTTGCACTGCTCAACGTTGCTGTCCTGCGTTGCGTGAAAGATTAGTAAATATGTCTCTGAGTCTCTAACCTTACACCGCCTCCCTTACCAAGCCTTGCACTGCTCAACGTTGCTGTCCTGCGTTGCGTGAAAGATTAGTAAATATGTCTCTGAGTCTCTAACCTTACACCGCCTCCCTTACCAAGCCTTGAACTGCTCAACGTTGCTGTCCTGCGTTGCGTGAAAGATTAGTAAATATGTCTCTGAGTCGCTAACCTTACACCGCCTCCCTTACCAAGCCTTGAACTGCTCAACGTTGCTGTCCTGCGTTGCGTGAAAGATTAGTAAATATGTCTCTGAGTCTCTAACCTTACACCGCGTCCCTTACCAAGCCTTGCACTGCTCAACGTTGCTGTCCTGCGTTGCGTGAAAGATTAGTAAATATGTCTCTGAGTCTCTAACCTTACACCGCCTCCCTTACCAAGCCTTGAACTGCTCAACGTTGCTGTCCTGCGTTGCGTGAAAGATTAGTAAATATGTCTCTGAGTCGCTAACCTTACACCGCCTCCCTTACCAAGCCTTGAACTGCTCAACGTTGCTGCCCTGCGATGCGTGAAAGATTAGTAAATATGTCTCTGAGTCTCTAAATGAACACAGCCTCACTAACTAAGCCTTGCACTGCTCAACGTTGCTGTCCTGCGTTGCGTGAAATATTAGTAAATATGTCGCTGAGTCTCTGACCTTACACCGCCTCCCTTACCAAGCCTTGCACTGCTCAACGTTGCTGTCCTGCGTTGCATGAAAGATTAGTAAATATGTCTCTGAGTCTCTAACCTTACACCGCCTCCCTTACCAAGCCTTGCACTGCTCAATGTTGCTGTCCTGCGCTGCGTGAAAGATTAGTAAATGTCTCTGAGCCTCTAACCTGACACCGCCTCCCTTACTAAGCCTTGCACTGCTCAACGTTGCTGTCCTGCATTGCGTGAAAGATTAGTAAATATGTCTCTGAGTCTCTGACCTGACACCGCCTTCCTTACCAAGCCTTGCACTGCTCAACGTTGCTGTCCTGCGTTGCGTGATAGATTAGTAAATATGTCTCTGAGTCTCTAACCTTACACCGCCTCCCTTACCAAGCCTTGCACTGCTCAACGTTGCTGTCCTGCGTTGCGTGAAAGATTAGTAAATGTCTCTGAGCCTCTAACCTTACACCACTTCCCTTACCAAGCCTTGAACTGCTCAACGTTGCTGTCCTGCGTTGCGTGAAAGATTAGTAAATGTCTCTGAGCCTCTAACCTTACACCACCTCCCTTACCAAGCCTTGAACTGCTCAACGTTGCTGTCCTGCGCTGCGTGAAAGATTAGTAAATGTCTCTGAGCCTCTAACCTTACACCACCTCCCTTACCAAGACTTGAACTGCTCAACGTTGCTGTCCTAAGTTGCCTGAAAGATTAGTAAATATGTCTCTGAGTCTCTAACCTGACACCACCTCCCTTACCATGCCTTGCACTGCTCAACGTTGCTGTCCTGCGTTGCGTGAAAGATTAGTAAATGTCTCTGAGTCTCTAACCTGACACCGCCTCCCTTACTAAGCCTTGGACTGCTCAACGTTGCTGTCCTGCGATGCGTGAAAGATTAGTAAATATGTCTCTGAGTCTCTGACCTGACACCGCCTCCCTTAGCAAGCCTTGCACTGCTCAACGTTGCTGTCCTGCGCTGCGTGAAAGATTAGTAAATGTCTCTGAGCCTCTAACCTGACACCGCCTCACTTACTAAGCCTTGCACTGCTCAACGTTGCTGTCCTGCGTTGCGTGAAAAATTAGTAAATATGTCTCTGAGTCTCTAACCTTACACCGCCTCCCTTACCAAGCCTTGCACTGCTCAACGTTGCTGTCCTGCGTTGCGTGAAAGATTAGTAAATATGTCTCTGAGTCTCTAACCTTACACCACCTCCCTTACCAAACCTTGAACTGCTCAACGTTGCTGTCCTGCGTTGCGTGAAAGATTAGTAAATATGTCTCTGAGGCTCTGACTTTACACCACCTCCCTTACTAAGCCTTGGACTGCTCAACGTTGCTGCCCTGCGTTGCGTGATAGATTAGTAAATATGTTTCTGAGTCTCTAACCTTACACCGCCTCCCTTACCAAGCCTTGCACTGTTCAACGTTGCTGTCCTGCGTTGCGTGAAAGATTAGTAAATATGTCTCTGAGTCTCTAACCTTACCCCGCCTCCCTTACCAAGCCTTGAACTGCTCAACGTTGCTGTCCTGCGTTGCGTGAAAGATTAGTAAATATGTCTCTGAGTCGCTAACCTTACACCGCCTCCCTTATCAAGCCTTGAAATGCTCAACGTTGCTGTCCTGCGTTGCGTGAAAGATTAGTAAATATGTCTCTGAGTCTCTAACCTTACAACGCCTCCTTTACCAAGCCTTGAACTGCTCAACGTTGCTGTCCTGTGTTGCGTGAAAGATTAGTAAATATGCCTCTGAGTCTCTAACCTGACACCACCTCCCTTACCAAGCCTTGCACTGCTCAACGTTGCTGTCCTGCGTTGCGTGAAAGATTAGTAAATATGTCTCTGAGTCTCTGACCTAACACCGCCTCCCTTACCAAGCCTTGAACTGCTCAACGTTGCTGTCCTGCGTTGCGTGAAAGATTAGTAAATGTCTCTGAGCCTCTAACCTGACACCGCCTCCCTTACTAAGCCTTGGACTGCTCAACGTTGCTGTCCTGCGTTTCGTGAAAGATTAGTAAATATGTCTCTGAGTCTCTGACCTGACACCGCCTCCCTTACTAA
Source organism: Calotriton arnoldi (assembly GCA_963921515.1). Classification (NCBI taxonomy): domain Eukaryota; kingdom Metazoa; phylum Chordata; class Amphibia; order Caudata; family Salamandridae; genus Calotriton; species Calotriton arnoldi. The sequence goes on along the minus strand of CAWUFW010001281.1, from coordinate 2,011,524 downwards.
GCCTTGCACTGCTCAACGTTGCTGTCCTGCGTTGCGTGAAAGATTAGTAAATATGTCTCTGAGTCTCTAACCTGACACCACCTCCCTTACCATGCCTTGCACTGCTCAACGTTGCTGTCCTGCGTTGTGTGAAAGATTAGTAAATGTCTCTGAGTCTCTGACCTGACACCACCTCCCTTACCAAGCCTTGCACTCCTCAACGTTGCTGTCCCACGTTGCGTGAAAGATTAGTAAATATGTCTCTGAGTCTCTAAACGAACACAGCCTCACTAACTAAGCCTTGAACTGCTCAACGTTGCTATCCTGCGTTGCGTGAAAGATTAGTAAATATGTCTCTGAGTCTCTAAACTTACACCACCTGCCTTACCATGCCTTGCACTGCTCAACGTTGCTGTCCTGCGTTGTGTGAAAGATTAGTAAATGTCTCTGAGTCTCTGACCTTACACCGCCTCCCTTACCAAGCCTTGGACTGCTCAACGTTGCTGTCCTGCGTTGCGTGAAAGATTAGTAAATATGTCTGAGTCTCTAACCTTACACCGCCTCCCTTACCAAGCTTTGAACTGCCCAACGTTGCTGTCCTGCGTTGCGTGAAAGATTAGTAAATAGGTCTCTGAGTCTCTGACCTTACACCGCCTCCCTTACCAAGCCTTGCACTGCTCAACGTTGCTGTCCTGTGTTGCGTGAAAGATTAGGTAATATGTCTCTGAGTCTCTGACCTTTCACCGCCTCCCTTACCAAGCCTTGAACTGCTAAACGTTGCTGTCCTGCGTTGCGTGAAAGATTAGTAAATATGTCTCTGACTCTCTAACCTTACACCGCCTCCCTTACCAAGCCTTGAACTGCTCAACGTTGCTGTCCTGCGTTGCGTGAAAGGCTAGTAAATATGTCTCTGAGTCTCTAACCTTACAACGCCTCCCTTACCAAGCCTTGAACTGCTCAACGTTGCTGTCCTGCGTTGCGTGAAAGATTAGTAAATATATCTGAGTCTCTAACCTGACACCGCCTCCCTTACCAAGCTTTGCACTGCTCAACGTTGCTGTCCTGTGTTGCATGAAAGATTAGTAAATATGTCTCTGAGTCTCTAACCTTACACCGCCTCCCTTACCAAGCCTTGAACTGCTCAACGTTGCTGTCCTGCGTTGCGTGAAAGATTAGTAAATATGTCTCTGAGTCTCTGACCTTACACCGCCTCCCTTACCAAGCCTTGAACTGCTCAACGTTGCTGTCCTCCGTTGCGTGAAAGATTAGTAAATATGTCTCTGAGTCTCTAACCTGACACCACCTCCCTTACCATGCCTTGCACTGCTCAACGTTGCTGTCCTGCGTTGTGTGAAAGATTAGTAAATGTCTCTGAGCCTCTAACCTCATACCGCCTCCCTTACTAAGCCTTGGACTGCTCAACGTTGCTGTCCTGCGATGCGTGAAAGATTAGTAAATATGTCTCTGAGTCTCTGACCTGACACCGCCTCCCTTACCAAGCCTTGGACTGCTCAACGTTGCTGTCCTGCGATGCGTGAAAGATTAGTAAATATGTCTCTGAGTCTCTAAACTAACACAGCCTCACTAACTAAGCCTTGAACTGCTCAACGTTGCTGTCCTGCGTTGCGTGAAAGATTAGTAAATATGTCTCTGAGTCTCTAACCTTACACCGCCTCCCTTACCAAGCCTTGCACTGCTCAACGTTGCTCTCCTGCGTTGTGTGAAAGATTAGTAAATATGTCTCTGAGTCTCTAATTTAACACCGCCTCCCTTACCATGCCTTGCACTGCTCAACGTTGCTGTCCTGCGTTGCGTGAAAGATTAGTAAATTTGTCTCTGAGTCTCTAACCTTACACCGCCTCCCTTACCAAGCATTGCACTGCTCAACGTTGCTGTCCTGCGATGCGTGAAAGATTAGTAAATATGTCTGAGTCTCTGACCTTACACCGCCTCCCTTACCAAGCCTTGCACTGCTCAACGTTGCTGTCCTGCGTTGCGTGAAAGATTAGTAAATGTCTCTGAGCCTCTAACCTTACACCACCACCCTTACCAAGCCTTGAACTGCTCAACGTTGCTGTCCTGCGTTGCGTGAAAGATTAGTAAATGTCTCTGAGCCTCTAACCTTACACCACCTCCCTTACCAAGCCTTGAACTGCTCAACGTTGCTGTCCTGCGCTGCGTGAAAGATTAGTAAATGTCTCTGAGCCTCTAACCTTACACCACCTCCCTTACCAAGCCTTGAACTGCTCAACGTTGCTGTCCTGCGTTGCCTGAAAGATTAGTAAATATGTCTCTGAGTCTCTAACCTGACACCACCTCCCTTACCATGCCTTGCACTGCTCAACGTTGCTGTCCTGCGTTGCGTGAAAGATTAGTAAATGTCTCTGAGTCTCTAACCTGACACCGCCTCCCTTACTAAGCCTTGGACTGCTCAACGTTGCTGTCCTGCGATGCGTGAAAGATTAGTAAATATGTCTCTGAGTCTCTGACCTGACACCGCCTCCCTTAGCAAGCCTTGCACTGCTCAACGTTGCTGTCCTGCGCTGCGTGAAAGATTAGTAAATGTCTCTGAGCCTCTAACCTGACACCGCCTCACTTACTAAGCCTTGCACTGCTCAACGTTGCTGTCCTGCGTTGCGTGAAAAATTAGTAAATATGTCTCTGAGTCTCTAACCTTACACCGCCTCCCTTACCAAGCCTTGCACTGCTCAACGTTGCTGTCCTGCGTTGCGTGAAAGATTAGTAAATATGTCTCTGAGTCTCTAACTTTACACCACCTCCCTTACCAAACCTTGAACTGCTCAACGTTGCTGTCCTGCGTTGCGTGAAAGATTAGTAAATATGTCTCTGAGGCTCTGACTTTACACCGCCTCCCTTACTAAGCCTTGGACTGCTCAACGTTGCTGTCCTGCGTTGCGTGAAACATTAGTAAATGTCTCTGAGTCTCTAACCTGACACCACCTCCCTTACCAAGCCTTGAACTGCTCAACGTTGCTGTCCTGCGTTGCGTGAAAGATTAGTAAATATGTCTCTGAGTCTCTAACCTTACACCACCTCCCTTACCAAACCTTGAACTGCTCAACGTTGCTGTCCTGCGTTGCGTGAAAGATTAGTAAATATGTCTCTGAGGCTCTGACCTTACACCGCCTCCCTTACTAAGCCTTGGACTGCTCAACGTTGCTGTCCTGCGCTGCGTGAAAGATTAGTAAATGTCTCTGAGCCTCTAACCAGACACCGCCTCACTTACTAAGCCTTGCACTGCTCAACGTTGCTGTCCTGCGTTGCGTGAAAAATTAGTAAATATGTCTCTGAGTCTCTAACCTTACACCGCCTCCCTTACCAAGCCTTGCACTGCTCAACGTTGCTGTCCTGCGTTGCGTGAAAGATTAGTAAATATGTCTCTGAGTCTCTAACCTTACACCACCTCCCTTACCAAACCTTGAACTGCTCAACGTTGCTGTCCTGCGTTGCGTGAAAGATTAGTAAATATGTCTCTGAGGCTCTGACTTTACACCGCCTCCCTTACTAAGCCTTGGACTGCTCAACGTTGCTGTCCTGCGTTGCGTGAAAGATTAGTAAATGTCTCTGAGTCTCTAACCTGACACCACCTCCCTTACCAAGCCTTGAACTGCTCAACGTTGCTGTCCTGCGTTGTGTGAAAGATTAGTAAATGTCTCTGAGTCTCTAACCTGACACCGCCTCCCTTACTAAGCCTTGGACTGCTCAACGTTGCTGTCCTGCGTTTCGTGAAAGATTAGTAAATATGTCTCTGAGTCTCTGACCTGACACCGCCTCCCTTACTAAGCCTTGCACTGCTCAACGTTGCTGTCCTGCGTTGCGTGAAAGATTAGTAAATATGTCTCTGAGTCTCTAACCTGACACCACCTCCCTTACCATGCCTTGCACTGCTCAACGTTGCTGTCCTGCGTTGTGTGAAAGATTAGTAAATATGTCTCTGAGTCTCTGACCTGACACCACCTCCCTTACCAAGCCTTGCACTGCTCAACGTTGCTGTCCTACGTTGCGTGAAAGATTAGTAAATATGTCTCTGAGTCTCTAACCTGAACACAGCCTCACTAACTAAGCCTTGAACTGCTCAACGTTGCTGTCCTGCGTTGCGTGAAAGATTAGTAAATATGTCTCTGAGTCTCTAACCTGACACCACCTGCCTTACCAAGCCTTGCACTGCTCAACGTTGCTGTCCTGCGTTGCGTGAAAGATTAGTAAATATGTCTCTGAGTCTCTGACCTGACACCGCCTCCCTTACCAAGCCTTGCACTGCTCAACGTTGCTGTCCTGCGTTGCGTGAAAGATTAGTAAATATGTCTCTGAGTCTCTAACCTTACACCGCCTCCCTTACCAAGCCTTGAACTGCTCAACGTTGCTGTCCTGCGTTGCGTGAAAGATTAGTAAATATGTCTCTGAGTCTCTGACCTTACACCGCCTCCCTTACCAAGCCTTGCACTGCTCAACGTTGCTGTCCTGCGTTGCGTGAAAGATTAGGTAAATATGTCTCTGAGTCTCTGACCTTACACCGCCTCCCTTACCAAGCCTTGAACTGCTCAACGTTGCTGTCCTGCGTTGCGTGAAAGATTAGTAAATATGTCTCTGAGTCTCTAACCTTACACCGCCTCCCTTACCAAGCCTTGAACTGCTCAACGTTGCTGTCCTGCGTTGCGTGAAAGACTAGTAAATATGTCTCTGAGTCTCTAACCTTACACCGCCTCCCTTACCAAGCCTTGAACTGCTCAACGTTGCTGTCCTGCGTTGCGTGAAAGATTAGTAAATATATCTGAGTCTCTAACCTGACACCGCCTCCCTTACCAAGCCTTGCACTGCTCAACGTTGCTGTCCTGCGTTGCGTGAAAGATTAGTAAATATGTCTCTGAGTCTCTAACCTTACACCGCCTCCCTTACCAAGCCTTGAACTGCTCAACGTTGCTGTCCTGCGTTGCGTGAAAGATTAGTAAATATGTCTCTGAGTCTCTGACCTTACACCGCCTCCCTTACCAAGCCTTGAACTGCTCAACGTTGCTGTCCTCCGTTGCGTGAAAGATTAGTAAATATGTCTCTGAGTCTCTAACCTGACACCACCTCCCTTACCATGCCTTGCACTGCTCAACGTTGCTGTCCTGCGTTGTGTGAAAGATTAGTAAATGTCTCTGAGCCTCTAACCTCATACCGCCTCCCTTACTAAGCCTTGGACTGCTCAACGTTGCTGTCCTGCGATGCGTGAAAGATTAGTAAATATGTCTCTGAGTCTCTAAACTAACACAGCCTCACTAACTAAGCCTTGAACTGCTCAACGTTGCTGTCCTGCGTTGCGTGAAAGATTAGTAAATATGTCTCTGAGTCTCTAACCTTACACCGCCTCCCTTACCAAGCCTTGCACTGCTCAACGTTGCTCTCCTGCGTTGTGTGAAAGATTAGTAAATATGTCTCTGAGTCTCTAATTTAACACCGCCTCCCTTACCATGCCTTGCACTGCTCAACGTTGCTGTCCTGCGTTGCGTGAAAGATTAGTAAATTTGTCTCTGAGTCTCTAACCTTACACCGCCTCCCTTACCAAGCATTGCACTGCTCAACGTTGCTGTCCTGCGATGCGTGAAAGATTAGTAAATATGCTCTGAGTCTCTGACCTTACACCGCCTCCCTTACCAAGCCTTGCACTGCTCAACGTTGCTGTCCTGCGTTGCGTGAAAGATTAGTAAATGTCTCTGAGCCTCTAACCTTACACCACCTCCCTTACCAAGCCTTGAACTGCTCAACGTTGCTGTCCTGCGTTGCGTGAAAGATTAGTAAATGTCTCTGAGCCTCTAACCTTACACCACCTCCCTTACCAAGCCTTGAACTGCTCAACGTTGCTGTCCTGCGCTGCGTGAAAGATTAGTAAATGTCTCTGAGCCTCTAACCTTACACCACCTCCCTTACCAAGCCTTGAACTGCTCAACGTTGCTGTCCTGCGTTGCCTGAAAGATTAGTAAATATGTCTCTGAGTCTCTAACCTGACACCACCTCCCTTACCATGCCTTGCACTGCTCAACGTTGCTGTCCTGCGTTGCGTGAAAGATTAGTAAATGTCTCTGAGTCTCTAACCTGACACCGCCTCCCTTACTAAGCCTTCGACTGCTCAACGTTGCTGTCCTGCGATGCGTGAAAGATTAGTAAATATGTCTCTGAGTCTCTGACCTGACACCGCCTCCCTTAGCAAGCCTTGCACTGCTCAACGTTGCTGTCCTGCGCTGCGTGAAAGATTAGTAAATGTCTCTGAGCCTCTAACCTGACACCGCCTCACTTACTAAGCCTTGCACTGCTCAACGTTGCTGTCCTGCGTTGCGTGAAAAATTAGTAAATATGTCTCTGAGTCTCTAACCTTACACCGCCTCCCTTACCAAGCCTTGCACTGCTCAACGTTGCTGTCCTGCGTTGCGTGAAAGATTAGTAAATATGTCTCTGAGTCTCTAACTTTACACCACCTCCCTTACCAAACCTTGAACTGCTCAACGTTGCTGTCCTGCGTTGCGTGAAAGATTAGTAAATATGTCTCTGAGGCTCTGACTTTACACCGCCTCCCTTACTAAGCCTTGGACTGCTCAACGTTGCTGTCCTGCGTTGCGTGAAACATTAGTAAATGTCTCTGAGTCTCTAACCTGACACCACCTCCCTTACCAAGCCTTGAACTGCTCAACGTTGCTGTCCTGCGTTGCGTGAAAGATTAGTAAATATGTCTCTGAGTCTCTAACCTTACACCACCTCCCTTACCAAACCTTGAACTGCTCAACGTTGCTGTCCTGCGTTGCGTGAAAGATTAGTAAATATGTCTCTGAGGCTCTGACCTTACACCGCCTCCCTTACTAAGCCTTGGACTGCTCAACGTTGCTGTCCTGCGCTGCGTGAAAGATTAGTAAATGTCTCTGAGCCTCTAACCAGACACCGCCTCACTTACTAAGCCTTGCACTGCTCAACGTTGCTGTCCTGCGTTGCGTGAAAAATTAGTAAATATGTCTCTGAGTCTCTAACCTTACACCGCCTCCCTTACCAAGCCTTGCACTGCTCAACGTTGCTGTCCTGCGTTGCGTGAAAGATTAGTAAATATGTCTCTGAGTCTCTAACCTTACACCACCTCCCTTACCAAACCTTGAACTGCTCAACGTTGCTGTCCTGCGTTGCGTGAAAGATTAGTAAATATGTCTCTGAGGCTCTGACTTTACACCGCCTCCCTTACTAAGCCTTGGACTGCTCAACGTTGCTGTCCTGCGTTGCGTGAAAGATTAGTAAATGTCTCTGAGTCTCTAACCTGACACCACCTCCCTTACCAAGCCTTGAACTGCTCAACGTTGCTGTCCTGCGTTGTGTGAAAGATTAGTAAATGTCTCTGAGTCTCTAACCTGACACCGCCTCCCTTACTAAGACTTGGACTGCTCAACGTTGCTGTCCTGCGTTGCGTCAAAGATTAGTAAATATGTCTCTGAGTCTCTAACCTGACACCACCTCCCTTACCAAGCCTTGAACTGCTCAACGTTGCTGTCCTGCGTTGCGTGAAAGATAAGTAAATATGTCTCTGAGTCTCTGACCTGACACCGCCTCCCTTACCAAGCCTTGCACTGCTCAACGTTGCTGTCCTGCGTTGCGTGAAAGATTAGTAAATGTCTCTGAGCCTCTAACCTGACACCGCCTCCCTTACTAAGCCTTGCACTGCTCAACGTTACTGTCCTGCGCTGCGTGAAAGATTAGTAAATATGTCTCTGAGTCTCTAACCTGACACCGCCTCCCTTACTAAGCCTTGCACTGCTCAACGTTACTGTCCTGCGCTGCGTGAAAGATTAGTAAATATGTCTCTGAGTCTCTAACCTGACACCGCCTCCCTTACTAAGCCTTGCACAGCTCAACGTTGCTGTCCTGCATTGCGTGAAAGATTAGTAAATATGTCTCTGAGTCTCTAACCTGACACCACCTCCCTTACCAAACCTTGCACTGCTCAACGTTGCTGTCCTGCGTTGCGTGAAAGATTAGTAAATAGGTCTCTGAGTCTCTGACCTGACACCGCCTCCCTTACCAAGCCTTGCACTGCTCAACGTTGCTATCCTGCGTTGCGTGAAAGATTAGTAAATATGTCTCTGAGTCTCTAAACTTACACCACCTCCCTTACCATGCCTTGCACTGCTCAACGTTGCTGTCCTGCGTTGCGTGAAAGATTAGTAAATGTCTCTGAGCCTCTAACCTGACACCGCCTCCCTTACTAAGCCTTGCACTGCTCAACGTTACTGTCCTGCGCTGCGTGAAAGATTAGTAAATATGTCTCTGAGTCTCTAACCTGACACCGCCTCCCTTACTAAGCCTTGCACTGCTCAACGTTACTGTCCTGCGCTGCGTGAAAGATTAGTAAATATGTCTCTGAGTCTCTAACCTGACACCGCCTCCCTTACTAAGCCTTGCACTGCTCAACGTTACTGTCCTGCGATGCGTGAAAGATTAGTAAATATGTCTCTGAGTCTCTGACCTGACACCGCCTCCCTTACTAAGCCTTGGACTGCTCAACGTTGCTGTCCTGCGTTGCGTGAAAGATTAGTAAATATGTCTCTGAGTCTCTGACCTGACACCGCCTCCCTTACCAAGCCTTGCACTGCTCAACGTTGCTGTCCTGCGTTGCGGGAAAGATTAGTAAATATGTCTCTGAGTCTCTGACCTGACACCGCCTCCCTTACCAAGCCTTGCACTGCTCAACGTTGCTGTCCTGCGTTGCGGGAAAGATTAGTAAATATGTCTCTGAGTCTCTGACCTGACACCGCCTCCCTTACTAAGCCTTGCACTGCTCAACGTTACTGTCCTGCGCTGCGTGAAAGATTAGTAAATATGTCTCTGAGTCTCTAACCTGACACCGCCTCCCTTACTAAGCCTTGCACTGCTCAACGTTACTGTCCTGCGCTGCGTGAAAGATTAGTAAATATGTCTCTGAGTCTCTAACCTGACACCGCCTCCCTTACTAAGCCTTGCACTGCTCAACGTTACTGTCCTGCGCTGCGTGAAAGATTAGTAAATATGTCTCTGAGTCTCTAACCTTACACCGCCTCCCTTACCAAGCCTTGGACTGCTCAACGTTGCTGTCCTGCGTTGCGGGAAAGATTAGTAAATATGTCTCTGAGTCTCTGACCTGACACCGCCTCCCTTACTAAGCCTTGCACTGCTCAACGTTACTGTCCTGCGCTGCGTGAAAGATTAGTAAATATGTCTCTGAGTCTCTAACCTTACACCGCCTCCCTTACCAAGCCTTGGACTGCTCAACGTTGCTGTCCTGCGTTGCGGGAAAGATTAGTAAATATGTCTCTGAGTCTCTAACCTGACACCATCTCCCTTACCAAGCCTTGCACTGCTCAACGTTGCTGTCCTGCGTTGCGTGAAAGATTAGTAAATATGTCTCTGAGTCTCTGACCTGACACCGCCTCCCTTACTAAGCCTTGCACTGCTCAACGTTACTGTCCTGCGCTGCGTGAAAGATTAGTAAATATGTCTCTGAGTCTCTAACCTTACACCGCCTCCCTTACCAAGCCTTGGACTGCTCAACGTTGCTGTCCTGCGTTGCGTGAAAGATTAGTAAATATGTCTCTGAGTCTCTAACCTGACACCACCTCCCTTACCAAGCCTTGCACTGCTCAACGTTGCTGTCCTGCGTTGCGTGAAAGATTAGTAAATATGTCTCTGAGTCTCTAACCTGACACCGCCTCCCTTACTAAGCCTTGCACTGCTCAACGTTGCTGTACCGCGTTGCGTGAAAGATTAGTAAATATGTCTCTGAGTCTCTAAACTAACACAGCCTCACTAACTAAGCCTTGAACTGCCCAACGTTGCTGTCCTGCGTTGCGTGAAAGATTAGTAAATATGTCTCTGAGTCTCTAACCTTACACCGCCTCCCTTACCAAGCCTTGCACTGCTCAACGTTGCTCTCCTGCGTTGTGTGAAAGATTAGTAAATATGTCTCTGAGTCTCTAATTTAACACCGCCTCCCTTACCATGCCTTGCACTGCTCAACGTTGCTGTCCTGCGTTGCGTGAAAGATTAGTAAATTTGTCTCTGAGTCTCTAACCTTACACCGCCTCCCTTACCAAGCATTGCACTGCTCAACGTTGCTGTCCTGCGATGCGTGAAAGATTAGTAAATATGTCTGAGTCTCTGACCTTACACCGCCTCCCTTACCAAGCCTTGCACTGCTCAACGTTGCTGTCCTGCGCTGCGTGAAAGATTAGTAAATGTCTCTGAGCCTCTAACCTTACACCACCTCCCTTACCAAGCCTTGAACTGCTCAACGTTGCTGTCCTGCGTTGCCTGAAAGATTAGTAAATATGTCTCTGAGTCTCTAACCTGACACCACCTCCCTTACCATGCCTTGCACTGCTCAACGTTGCTGTCCTGCGTTGCGTGAAAGATTAGTAAATGTCTCTGAGTCTCTAACCTGACACCGCCTCCCTTACTAAGCCTTGGACTGCTCAACGTTGCTGTCCTGCGATGCGTGAAAGATTAGTAAATATGTCTCTGAGTCTCTGACCTGACACCGCCTCCCTTAGCAAGCCTTGCACTGCTCAACGTTGCTGTCCTGCGCTGCGTGAAAGATTAGTAAATGTCTCTGAGCCTCTAACCTGACACCGCCTCACTTACTAAGCCTTGCACTGCTCAACGTTGCTGTCCTGCGTTGCGTGAAAAATTAGTAAATATGTCTCTGAGTCTCTAACCTTACACCGCCTCCCTTACCAAGCCTTGCACTGCTCAACGTTGCTGTCCTGCGTTGCGTGAAAGATTAGTAAATATGTCTCTGAGTCTCTAACTTTACACCACCTCCCTTACCAAACCTTGAACTGCTCAACGTTGCTGTCCTGCGTTGCGTGAAAGATTAGTAAATATGTCTCTGAGGCTCTGACTTTACACCGCCTCCCTTACTAAGCCTTGGACTGCTCAACGTTGCTGTCCTGCGTTGCGTGAAACATTAGTAAATGTCTCTGAGTCTCTAACCTGACACCACCTCCCTTACCAAGCCTTGAACTGCTCAACGTTGCTGTCCTGCGTTGCGTGAAAGATTAGTAAATATGTCTCTGAGTCTCTAACCTTACACCACCTCCCTTACCAAACCTTGAACTGCTCAACGTTGCTGTCCTGCGTTGCGTGAAAGATTAGTAAATATGTCTCTGAGGCTCTGACCTTACACCGCCTCCCTTACTAAGCCTTGGACTGCTCAACGTTGCTGTCCTGCGCTGCGTGAAAGATTAGTAAATGTCTCTGAGCCTCTAACCAGACACCGCCTCACTTACTAAGCCTTGCACTGCTCAACGTTGCTGTCCTGCGTTGCGTGAAAAATTAGTAAATATGTCTCTGAGTCTCTAACCTTACACCGCCTCCCTTACCAAGCCTTGCACTGCTCAACGTTGCTGTCCTGCGTTGCGTGAAAGATTAGTAAATATGTCTCTGAGTCTCTAACCTTACACCACCTCCCTTACCAAACCTTGAACTGCTCAACGTTGCTGTCCTGCGTTGCGTGAAAGATTAGTAAATATGTCTCTGAGGCTCTGACTTTACACCGCCTCCCTTACTAAGCCTTGGACTGCTCAACGTTGCTGTCCTGCGTTGCGTGAAAGATTAGTAAATGTCTCTGAGTCTCTAACCTGACACCACCTCCCTTACCAAGCCTTGAACTGCTCAACGTTGCTGTCCTGCGTTGTGTGAAAGATTAGTAAATGTCTCTGAGTCTCTAACCTGACACCGCCTCCCTTACTAAGCCTTGGACTGCTCAACGTTGCTGTCCTGCGTTGCGTCAAAGATTAGTAAATATGTCTCTGAGTCTCTAACCTGACACCACCTCCCTTACCAAGCCTTGAACTGCTCAACGTTGCTGTCCTGCGTTGCATGAAAGATTAGTAAATATGTCTCTGAGTCTCTGACCTGACACCGCCTCCCTTACCAAGCCTTGCACTGCTCAACGTTGCTGTCCTGCGTTGCGTGAAAGATTAGTAAATGTCTCTGAGCCTCTAACCTGACACCGCCTCCCTTACTAAGCCTTGCACTGCTCAACGTTACTGTCCTGCGCTGCGTGAAAGATTAGTAAATATGTCTCTGAGTCTCTAACCTGACACCGCCTCCCTTACTAAGCCTTGCACTGCTCAACGTTACTGTCCTGCGCTGCGTGAAAGATTAGTAAATATGTCTCTGAGTCTCTAACCTGACACCGCCTCCCTTACTAAGCCTTGCACAGCTCAACGTTGCTGTCCTGCATTGCGTGAAAGATTAGTAAATATGTCTCTGAGTCTCTAACCTGACACCACCTCCCTTACCAAACCTTGCACTGCTCAACGTTGCTGTCCTGCGTTGCGTGAAAGATTAGTAAATAGGTCTCTGAGTCTCTGACCTGACACCGCCTCCCTTACCAAGCCTTGCACTGCTCAACGTTGCTATCCTGCGTTGCGTGAAAGATTAGTAAATATGTCTCTGAGTCTCTAAACTTACACCACCTCCCTTACCATGCCTTGCACTGCTCAACGTTGCTGTCCTGCGTTGCGTGAAAGATTAGTAAATGTCTCTGAGCCTCTAACCTGACACCGCCTCCCTTACTAAGCCTTGCACTGCTCAACGTTACTGTCCTGCGCTGCGTGAAAGATTAGTAAATATGTCTCTGAGTCTCTAACCTGACACCGCCTCCCTTACTAAGCCTTGCACTGCTCAACGTTACTGTCCTGCGCTGCGTGAAAGATTAGTAAATATGTCTCTGAGTCTCTAACCTGACACCGCCTCCCTTACTAAGCCTTGCACTGCTCAACGTTACTGTCCTGCGCTGCGTGAAAGATTAGTAAATATGTCTCTGAGTCTCTGACCTGACACCGCCTCCCTTACTAAGCCTTGGACTGCTCAACGTTGCTGTCCTGCGTTGCGTGAAAGATTAGTAAATATGTCTCTGAGTCTCTAACCTGACACCGCCTCCCTTACCATGCCTTGCACTGCTCAACATTGCTGTCCTGCGTTGCGGGAAAGATTAGTAAATATGTCTCTGAGTCTCTGACCTGACACCGCCTCCCTTACCAAGCCTTGCACTGCTCAACGTTGCTGTCCTGCGTTGCGGGAAAGATTAGTAAATATGTCTCTGAGTCTCTGACCTGACACCGCCTCCCTTACTAAGCCTTGCACTGCTCAACGTTACTGTCCTGCGCTGCGTGAAAGATTAGTAAATATGTCTCTGAGTCTCTAACCTGACACCGCCTCCCTTACTAAGCCTTGCACTGCTCAACGTTACTGTCCTGCGCTGCGTGAAAGATTAGTAAATATGTCTCTGAGTCTCTAACCTGACACCGCCTCCCTTACTAAGCCTTGCACTGCTCAACGTTACTGTCCTGCGCTGCGTGAAAGATTAGTAAATATGTCTCTGAGTCTCTAACCTTACACCGCCTCCCTTACCAAGCCTTGGACTGCTCAACGTTGCTGTCCTGCGTTGCGGGAAAGATTAGTAAATATGTCTCTGAGTCTCTGACCTGACACCGCCTCCCTTACTAAGCCTTGCACTGCTCAACGTTACTGTCCTGCGCTGCGTGAAAGATTAGTAAATATGTCTCTGAGTCTCTAACCTTACACCGCCTCCCTTACCAAGCCTTGGACTGCTCAACGTTGCTGTCCTGCGTTGCGGGAAAGATTAGTAAATATGTCTCTGAGTCTCTAACCTGACACCATCTCCCTTACCAAGCCTTGCACTGCTCAACGTTGCTGTCCTGCGTTGCGGGAAAGATTAGTAAATATGTCTCTGAGTCTCTGACCTGACACCGCCTCCTTACTAAGCCTTGCACTGCTCAACGTTACTGTCCTGCGCTGCGTGAAAGATTAGTAAATATGTCTCTGAGTCTCTAACCTTACACCGCCTCCCTTACCAAGCCTTGGACTGCTCAACGTTGCTGTCCTGCGTTGCGGGAAAGATTAGTAAATATGTCTCTGAGTCTCTAACTTGACACCACCTCCCTTACCAAGCCTTGAACTGCTCAACGTTGCTGTCCTGCGTTGCGTGAAAGATTAGTAAATATGTCTCTGAGTCTCTGACCTGACACCGCCTCCCTTACCAAGCCTTGCACTGCTCAACGTTACTGTCCTGCGCTGCGTGAAAGATTAGTAAATATGTCTCTGAGTCTCTAACCTGACACCGCCTCCCTTACTAAGCCTTGCACTGCTCAACGTTACTGTCCTGCGCTGCGTGAAAGATTAGTAAATATGTCTCTGAGTCTCTAACCTGACACCGCCTCCCTTACTAAGCCTTGCACTGCTCAACGTTACTGTCCTGCGCTGCGTGAAAGATTAGTAAATATGTCTCTGAGTCTCTAACCTGACACCGCCTCCCTTACTAAGCCTTGCACTGCTCAACGTTGCTGTCCTGCATTGCGTGAAAGATTAGTAAATATGTCTCTGAGTCTCTAACCTGACACCACCTCCCTTACCAAACCTTGCACTGCTCAACGTTGCTGTCCTGCGTTGCGTGAAAGATTAGTAAATATGTCTCTGAGTCTCTTACCTGACACCGCCTCCCTTACCAAGCCTTGCACTGCTCAACGTTGCTATCCTGCGTTGCGTGAAAGATTAGTAAATATGTCTCTGAGTCTCTAAACTTACACCACCTCCCTTACCATGCCTTGCACTGCTCAACGTTGCTGTCCTGCGTTGCGTGAAAGATTAGTAAAATGTCTCTGAGCCTCTAACCTGACACCGCCTCCCTTACTAAGCCTTGCACTGCTCAACGTTACTGTCCTGCGCTGCGTGAAAGATTAGTAAATATGTCTCTGAGTCTCTAACCTGACACCGCCTCCCTTACTAAGCCTTGCACTGCTCAACGTTGCTGTCCTGCGCTGCGTGAAAGATTAGTAAATATGTCTCTGAGTCTCTAACCTGACACCGCCTCCCTTACTAAGCCTTGCACTGCTCAACGTTACTGTCCTGCGTTGCGTGAAAGATTAGTAAATATGTCTCTGAGTCTCTGACCTGACACCGCCTCCCTTACTAAGCCTTGAACTGCTCAACGTTGCTGTCCTGCGTTGCGTGAAAGATTAGTAAATATGTCTCTGAGTCTCTAACCTGACACCGCCTCCCTTACCATGCCTTGCACTGCTCAACGTTGCTGTCCTGCGTTGCGTGAAAGATTAGTAAATATGTCTCTGAGTCTCTGACCTGACACCGCCTCCCTTACCAAGCCTTGCACTGCTCAACGTTGCTGTCCTGCGTTGCGTGAAAGATTAGTAAATATGTCTCTGAGTCTCTAACCTGACACCGCCTCCCTTACCAAGCCTTGCACTGCTCAACGTTGCTGTCCTGCGTTGCGTGAAAGATTAGTAAATATGTCTCTGAGTCTCTAACCTGACACCGCCTCCCTTACCAAGCCTTGCACTGCTCAACGTTGCTGTCCTGCGCTGCGTGAAAGATTAGTAAATATGTCTCTGAGTCTCTAACCTGACACCGCCTCCCTTACTAAGCCTTGCACTGCTCAACGTTGCTGTCCTGCGCTGCGTGAAAGATTAGTAAATATGTCTCTGAGTCTCTAACCTTACACCGCCTCCCTTACCAAGCCTTGGACTGCTCAACGTTGCTGTCCTGCGTTGCGTGAAAGATTAGTAAATATGTCTCTGAGTCTCTGACCTGACACCGCCTCCCTTACTAAGCCTTGCACTGCTCAACGTTGCTGTCCTGCGTTGCGTGAAAGATTAGTAAATATGTCTCTGAGTCTCTAACCTTACACCGCCTCCTTACCAAGCCTTGGACTGCTCAACGTTGCTGTCCTGCGTTGCGTGGAAAGATTAGTAAATATGTCTCTGAGTCTCTAACCTGACACCATCTCCCTTACCAAGCCTTGCACTGCTCAACGTTGCTGTCCTGCGTTGCGTGAAAGATTAGTAAATATGTCTCTGAGTCTCTGACCTTACACCGCCTCCCTTACTAAGCCTTGCACTGCTCAACGTTGCTGTCCTGCGCTGCGTGAAAGATTAGTAAATATGTCTCTGAGTCTCTAACCTTACACCGCCTCCCTTACCAAGCCTTGGACTGCTCAACGTTGCTGTCCTGCGTTGCGTGAAAGATTAGTAAATATGTCTCTGAGTCTCTAACCTGACACCATCTCCCTTACCAAGCCTTGCACTGCTCAACGTTGCTGTCCTGCGTTGCGTGAAAGATTAGTAAATATGTCTCTGAGTCTCTAACCTGACACCGCCTCCCTTACTAAGCCTTGCACTGCTCAACGTTACTGTCCTGCGCTGCGTGAAAGATTAGTAAATATGTCTCTGAGTCTCTAACCTGACACCGCCTCCCTTACTAAGCCTTGCACTGCTCAACGTTACTGTCCTGCGCTGCGTGAAAGATTAGTAAATATGTCTCTGAGTCTCTAACCTGACACCGCCTCCCTTACTAAGCCTTGCACTGCTCAACGTTACTGTCCTGCGCTGCGTGAAAGATTAGTAAATATGTCTCTGAGTCTCTAACCTGACACCGCCTCCCTTACTAAGCCTTGCACTGCTCAACGTTACTGTCCTGCGCTGCGTGAAAGATTAGTAAATATGTCTCTGAGTCTCTAACCTGACACCGCCTCCCTTACATTAGCCTTGGACTGCTCAATGTTACTGTCCTGCGCTGCGTGAAAGATTAGTAAATATGTCTCTGAGTCTCTAACCTGACACCGCCTCCCTTACTAAGCCTTGCACTGCTCAACGTTACTGTCCTGCGCTGCGTGAAAGATTAGTAAATATGTCTCTGAGTCTCTAACCTTACACCGCCTCCCTTACCAAGCCTTGGACTGCTCAACGTTGCTGTCCTGCGTTGCGTGAAAGATTAGTAAATATGTCTCTGAGTCTCTAACCTGACACCATCTCCCTTACCAAGCCTTGCACTGCTCAACGTTGCTGTCCTGCGTTGCGTGGAAAGATTAGTAAATATGTCTCTGAGTCTCTGACCTGACACCGCCTCCCTTACTAAGCCTTGCACTGCTCAACGTTACTGTCCTGCGCTGCGTGAAAGATTAGTAAATATGTCTCTGAGTCTCTAACCTTACACCGCCTCCTTACCAAGCCTTGGACTGCTCAACGTTGCTGTCCTGCGTTGCGGGAAAGATTAGTAAATATGTCTCTGAGTCTCTAACCTGACACCATCTCCCTTACCAAGCCTTGCACTGCTCAACGTTGCTGTCCTGCGTTGCGGGAAAGATTAGTAAATATGTCTCTGAGTCTCTGACCTGACACCGCCTCCCTTACTAAGCCTTGCACTGCTCAACGTTACTGTCCTGCGCTGCGTGAAAGATTAGTAAATATGTCTCTGAGTCTCTAACCTTACACCGCCTCCCTTACCAAGCCTTGGACTGCTCAACGTTGCTGTCCTGCGTTGCGTGAAAGATTAGTAAATATGTCTCTGAGTCTCTAACCTGACACCATCTCCCTTACCAAGCCTTGCACTGCTCAACGTTGCTGTCTTGCGCTGCGGGAAAGATTAGTAAATATGTCTCTGAGTCTCTAACCTGACACCGCCTCCCTTACTAAGCCTTGCACTGCTCAACGTTACTGTCCTGCGCTGCGTGAAAGATTAGTAAATATGTCTCTGAGTCTCTAACCTGACACCACCTCCCTTACTAAGCCTTGGACTGCTCAACGTTGCTGCTCGGAGAGTCGAGTGTTAAAGGATTGCCTGGGGTGCTCAGTCGTGGGTCCAACAGTAGGGTCACCCCAGGACACCAGAGGTAAAGGGCTCTGGGTCACACAATCTGAGCTCAGGAACCCCAGAGCCTCCAGAAGTTCCCACAGTATACTTACATTTTTCACTCTAACCTGCCTTGCTCGCGGAGGGCAAGGACGGTTTCAGTTCTCTGATATAGAAAAGCATGTAATATGTGTTTGCAATGAAGAGGAACGTACTGTGTTGGCACATCTGGTGAATCTGCTGAGCTCGGTGGAAAAACAAGCTGCATTGTCCTCCCCCTGGCAGGCAGCACAGTCAGCAAGCTTTGTAGATGAGTTACAAGCTCTTCATTTATCATGTTTAACCCAGAGGCCTGGAAAACACATCACACATGGAAGAGAGGGGGCTGTTTACAAGACGCATCACACAGACACTGTCATGAGAGGGAACTCCCTGCACAGCTTAGAGTAGCACCAGGTATAGTCACTCACACACACACAGGGTGAGAGGCAGAGCTGTGCAGAGAGTGCAGTAACACATCACACTGGGTGAGGAGCAGCTCCCCGTGGAGCCCATGGACACATACATCATACAGGGGTGAGAGGGAGCTCCCGTGAAGCTTACAGTAACATACATCACACAGGGGTGAGAGGGAGCTCCAGTGAAGCTTACAGTAACATACGTCATACAGGGGTGAGAGGGAGCTCCCGTGAAGCTTACAGTAACATACATCATACAGGGGTGAGAGGGAGCTCCCGTGAAGCTTACAGTAACATACGTCATACAGGGGTGAGAGGGAGCTCCCGTGAAGCTTACAGTAACATACATCATACAGGGGTGAGAGGGAGCTCCTGTGAAGCTTACAGTAACATACATCACACAGGGGTGAGAGGGAGCTCCAGTGAAGCTTACAGTAACATACATCATACAGGGTTGAGAGGGAGCTCCTGTGAAGCTTGCAGTAACATACATCATACAGGGGTGAGGAGGAGCGCCCTGTGGAGCTCATGGACACATACATCATACAGGGGTGAGAGGGAGCACCCATGAAGCTTACAGTAACATACGTCACACAGAGGTGAGAGGGAGCTCCCATGAAGCTTACAATAACATACGTCACACAGGGGTGAGAGGGAGCTCCCGTGAAGTTTACAATAACATACATCACACAGGGGTGAGAGGGAGCTCCCGTGAAGCTTACAGTAGCATACGTCACACAGGGGTGAGAGGGAGCTCCCATGAAGCTTACAGTAACATATGTCATACAGGGGTGAGAGGGAGCTCCCGTGAAGCTTACAGTAACATACATCATACAGGGGTGAGAGGGAGCTCGCGTGAAGCTTACAGTAACATACGTCATACAGGTGTGAGAGGGCGCTCCCGTGAAGCTTACAGTAACATACGTCATACAGGGGTAAGAGGGAGCTCCCGTGAAGCTTACAGTAACATACGTCATACAGGGGTGAGAGGGAGCTCCCGTGAAGCTTACAGTAACATACGTCATACAGGGGTGAGAGGGAGCTCCCGTGAAACTTACAGTAACATACATCATACAGGGGTGAGAGGGAGCTCCTGTCAAGCTTGCAGTAACACATCATACAGGGGTGAGAGGGAGCTCCTGTGAAGCTTACAGTAACATACATCATACAGCGGTGAGAGGGAGCTCCTGTCAAGCTTGCAGTAACATACATCATACAGGGGTGAGGAGGAGGGCCCTGTGGAGCTCATGGACACATACATCATACAGGGGTGAGAGGGAGCACCAGTGAAGCTTACAGTAACATACATCATACTGGGGTGACAGGGCGCTCCAGTGAAGCTTACAGTAACATACATCATACAGGGGTGAGAGGGAGCTCCCGTGAAGCTTACAGTAACATACATCATACAGGGGTGAGAGGGAGCTCGCGTGAAGCTTACAGTAACATACGTCATACAGGTGTGAGAGGGCGCTCCCGTGAAGCTTACAGTAACATACGTCATACAGGGGTGAGAGGGAGCTCCCGTGAAGCTTACAGTAGCATACGTCACACAGGGGTGAGAGGGAGCTCCCGTGAAGCTTACAGTAACATATGTCATACAGGGGTGAGAGGGAGCTCCCGTGAAGCTTACAGTAACATACATCATACAGGGGTGAGAGGGAGCTCGCGTGAAGCTTACAGTAACATACGTCACACAGGTGTGAGAGGGCGCTCCCGTGAAGCTTTACAGTAACATACGTCATACAGGGGTGAGAGGGAGCTCCCGTGAAGCTTACAGTAACATACGTCATACAGGGGTGAGAGGGAGCTCCGTGAAGCTTACAGTAACATACGTCATACAGGGGTGAGAGGGAGCTCCCGTGAAACTTACAGTAACATACATCATACAGGGGTGAGAGGGAGCTCCTGTCAAGCTTGCAGTAACACATCATACAGGGGTGAGAGGGAGCTCCTGTGAAGCTTACAGTAACATACATCATACAGGGGTGAGAGGAGCTCCTGTCAAGCTTGCAGTAACATACATCATACAGGGGTGAGGAAGAGGGCCCTGTGGAGCTCATGGACACACACATCATACAGGGGTGAGAGGGAGCACCAGTGAAGCTTACAGTAACATACATCATACAGGGGTGACAGGGCGCTCCAGTGAAGCTTACAGTAACATACATCATACAGGGGGTGAGAGGGAGCTCCCGTGAAGCTTCACAGTACACATACATCATACAGGAGTGAGAGGGAGCTCCTGTGAAGCTTACAATAACATGCGTCATACAGGGGTGAGAGGGAGCTCCCGTGAAGCTTACAGTAACATACGTCACACAGGGGTGAGAGGGAGCTCCTGTGAAGCTTACAGTAACATACATCATACAGGGGTGAGAGGGAGCTCCTGTCAAGCTTGCAGTAACACATCATACAGGGGTGAGAGGGAGCTCCTGTGAAGCTTACAGTAACATACATCATACAGGGGTGAGAGGGAGCTCCTGTCAAGCTTGCAGTAACATACATCATACAGGGATGAGGGAGGAGGGCCCTGTGGAGCTCATGGACACATACATCATACAGGGGTGAGAGGGAGCACCAGTGAAGCTTACAGTAACATACATCATACAGGGGTGACAGGGCGCTCCAGTGAAGCTTACAGTAACATACATCATACAGGGGTGAGAGGAGCTCCCGTGAAGCTTACAGTAACATACATCATACAGGGGTGAGAGGGAGCTCCCGTGAAGCTTACAATAACATGCGTCATACAGGGGTGAGAGGGAGCTCCCGTGAAGCTTACAGTAACATACGTCACACAGGGGTGAGAGGGAGCTCCTGTGAAGCTTACAGTAACATACATCAGATGGGGTGAGAGGGAGCTCCTGTGAAGCCTACAGTAACATACATCATACTGGGGTGAGAGGGAGCTCCCGTGAAGCTTACAGTAACACATCACACAGACACTGTCATGAGAGGGAGCTCCCTGCACAGCTCACAGTAGCACCAGATATAGTCACTCACACACACACAGGGTGACAGGCAGAGTCCTGCAGAGAGTGCAGTAACACATCACACTGGGTGAGGAGCAGCTCCCCGTGGAGCCTATGGACACATACATCATACGGTGTGAGAGGGAGTTCTCTGTGAAGCTTGCAGCAGAACACATCATACGGAGTGAGGGGGGAATCTCTGTGGAGCGTACAGTAACACATTATACAGACAGGGGTGAGCGGGAGCTCTCTCAGGAGCTTACATACACATCATGAAGACAGGGGTGAGAGGGAGCTCTCTGAGGAGCTTACATACACATCATGCAGACAGGGGTGAGAGGGAGCTCTCTGAGGAGCTTACATACACATCATGCAGACAAGGGTGATAGGGCACTCTCTGGGGAGCTTACAGTGACACATCATACAGACAGAGGAGAGAGGGAGCTCTCCCGTGGAGCGTACGGTAATACCCATCACATAAACAGGGGTGAGTGGGAGCTCTTTGTGAGCTTACAGTAACACACAATACTATAGAGGGAGCTGTCTGTGAAGCTAATAGTAACACACAATACAGACATGGGCGAGAGGGAGCTGTCTGTGAAGCTTACAGTAACACACCATACAGACAGGGGTGAGAGGGAGCTGTCTGTGAAGCTTACAGTAACACACCATACAGACAGGGGTGAGAGGGAGCTCTCTGTGAAGCTTACAGTAACACACCATACAGACAGGGGTGAGAGGGAGCTCTCTTGTGAGCTTACAGTAACACACAATACTATAGAGGGAGCTGTCTGTGAAGCTTAATAGTAACACACAATACAGACATGGGCGAGAGGGAGCTGTCTGTGAAGCTTACAGTAACACACCATACAGACAGGGGTGAGAGGGAGCTGTCTGTGAAGCTTACAGTAACACACCATACAGACAGGGGTGAGAGGGAGCTCTCCGTGGAGCTTACTAGTAACACATCATACAGACAGGGGTGAGAGGGGGTGCTCTGTGGAGCTTACAGTAACATCTTACAGACAGGGGTGAGAGGGAGCTCTCTGTGGAGCTCACAGTAACACACCATACAGACATGGGTGAGAGGGAGCTGTCTGTGAAGCTTACAGTAACACACCATACAGACAGGGGTGAGAGGGAGCTCTCTGTGAAGCTTACAGTAACACACCATACAGACAGGGGTGAGAGGGAGCTCTCCGTGGAGCGTACAGTAACACACCATACAGACATGGGTGAGAGGGAGCTGTCTGTGAAGCTTACAGTAACACACCATACAGACAGGGGTGAGAGGGAGCTGTCTGTGAAGCTTACAGTAACACACCATACAGACAGGGGTGAGAGGGAGCTGTCTGTGAAGCTTACAGTAACACACCATACAGACAGGGGTGAGAGGGAGCTCTCTGTGAAGCTTACAGTAACACACCATACAGACAGGGGTGAGAGGGAGCTCTTTGTGAGCTTACAGTAACACACAATACTATAGAGGGAGCTGTCTGTGAAGCTAATAGTAACACACAATACAGACATGGGCGAGAGGGAGCTGTCTGTGAAGCTTACAGTAACACACCATACAGACAGGGGTGAGAGGGAGCTCGTCCGTGGAGCTTACAGTAACACACCATACAGACAGGGGTGAGAGGGGGTGCTCTGTGGAGCTTACAGTAACATCTTACAGACAGGGGTGAGAGGGAGCTCTCTGTGGAGCTCACAGTAACACACCATACAGACATGGGTGAGAGGGAGCTGTCTGTGAAGCTTACAGTAACACACCATACAGACAGGGGTGAGAGGGAGCTCTCTGTGAAGCTTACAGTAACACACCATACAGACAGGGGTGAGAGGGAGCTCTCCGTGGAGCGTACAGTAACACACCATACAGACATGGGTGAGAGGGAGCTGTCTGTGAAGCTTACAGTAACACACCATACAGACAGGGGTGAGAGGGAGCTGTCTGTGAAGCTTACAGTAACACACATCATACAGACAGGGGTGAGAGGGAGCTCCTTGTGGAGCTTACAGTAACACACATCGTACAGACAGGGGTGAGAGGGAGCTCTCTGTGGAGCTTACAGTAACACACCATACAGACAGGGGTGAGAGGGAGCTCCTTGTGGAGCTTACAGTAACACACATCGTACAGACAGGGGTGAGAGGGAGCTCTCTGTGGAGCTTACAGTAACACACCATACAGACATGGGTGAGAGGGAGCTGTCTGTG
This sequence comes from Calotriton arnoldi, assembly GCA_963921515.1. Classification (NCBI taxonomy): domain Eukaryota; kingdom Metazoa; phylum Chordata; class Amphibia; order Caudata; family Salamandridae; genus Calotriton; species Calotriton arnoldi. The sequence goes on along the minus strand of CAWUFW010001281.1, from coordinate 1,988,213 downwards.
AAGCTTACAGTAACACACCATACAGACATGGGTGAGAGGGAGCTGTCTGTGAAGCTTACAGTAACACACCATACAGACAGGGGTGAGAGGGAGCTGTCTGTGAAGCTTACAGTAACACACCATACAGACATGGGTGAGACGGAGCTGTCTGTGAAGCTTACAGTAACACACCATGCAGACAGGGATGAGAGGGAGGGCCCTGTGGAGCTTACAGTAACACATCATTCAGACAGAGGTGAGAGGGAGCTCCTTGTGGAGCTCACAGTAACACATCATTCAGACAGAGGTGAGAGGGAGCTCCTTGTGGAGCTCACAGTAACACATCATACAGACAGGGGTGAGAGGGAGCTCTCGGTGGAGCGTACAGTAACACATCTCATACACAGGGGTGAGAGGGAGCTCTCCGTGGAACTTACAGTAACACATCTTACACACAGGGGTGAGAGGGAGCTCTCCGTGGAGCGTACAGTAACACACATCATACAGACAGGGGTGAGAGGGAGCTGTCTGTGAAGCTTACAGTAACACACCATACAGACAGGGGTGAGAGGGAGCTCTCTGTGAAGCTTACAGTAACACACCATACAGACAGGGGTGAGAGGGAGCTCTCTGTGAAGCTTACAGTAACACACCATACAGACAGGGGTGAGAGGGAGCTCTCTGTGAAGCTTACAGTAACACACCATACAGACAGGGGTGAGAAGAAGCTGTCTGTGAAGCTTACAGTAACACACCATACAGACAGGGGTGAGAGGGAGCTGTCTGTGAAGCTTACAGTAACACACCATACAGACAGGGGTGAGAGGGAGCTCTCTGTGGAGCTCACAGTAACACACCATACAGACATGGGTGACAGGGAGCTGTCTGTGAAGCTTACAGTAACACACCATACAGACAGGGGTGAGAGGGAGCTCTCTGTGGAGCTCACAGTAACACACCTTACAGACATGGGTGAGAGGGAGCTCTGTGTGGAGCGTACAGAAACACATCATACAGATAGGGGTGAGAGGGAGCTGTCTGTGAAGCTCACAGTAACACACCATACAGACATGGGTGAGAGGGAGCTCTCTGTGGAGCTCACAGTAACACACCATACAGACAGGGGTGAGAGGGAGCTCTCCGTGGAGCTTACTGTAACACACCATACAGACAGGGGTGAGAGGGAGCTCTCCGTGGAGCTTACTGTAACACACCACACAGACAGGGGTGAGAGGGAGCTGTCTGTGAAGCTCACAGTAACACACCATACAGACATGGGTGAGAGGGAGCTCTCCGTGGAGCTCACAGTAACACACCATACAGACAGGGGTGAGAGGGAGCTCTCCGTGGAGCTTACAGTAACACACCATACAGACAGGGGTGAGAGGGAGCTGTCTGTGTGCAGCTCACTTTAACACATCATACAGACAGGGGTAAGAGGGAGCTCTCCGTGGAGCTTACAGTGATACCCATCATACAGACAGGGGTGAGAGGGATCTCTCTGTGGAGCTCACAGTAACACATCATTCAGACAGAGGTGAGAGGGAGCTCCTTGTGGAGCTTACAGTAACACATCATACAGACAGGGGTGAGAGGGAGCTCTCTGTGGAGCTTACAGTAACACACATCATACAGACAGGGGTGAGAGGGAGCTCTCCGTGGAGCTCACAGTAACACACATCATACAGACAGGGGTGAGAGGGAGCTCTCCGTGGAGCTTACAGTAACACGTATTACACACAGGGGTGAGAGGGAGCTCTCGGTGGAGCGTACAGTAACACATCTCATACACAGGGGTGAGAGGGAGCTCTCCGTGGAGCTTACAGTGACACATCTTACACACATTGGTGAGAGGGAGCTCTCTGTGGAGCGTACAGTAACACCCATCATACAGACGGGGTGAGAGGGAGCTCTCTGTGGAGCTTACAGTAACACATCATACAGACAGGGGTGAGAGGGGGTGCTCTGTGGAGCTTACAGTAACATCTTACAGACAGGGGTGAGAGGGATCTCTCTGTGGAGCTTACAGTAACACATCATACAGACATGGGTGAGAGGGAGCTGTCTGTGAAGCTTACAGTAACACATCATACAGACGGGGTGAGAGGGAGCTCTTTGAGGAGCTCACAGTAACACATCATACAGAGAGGGGTGAGAGGGAGCTGTATGAGGAGCTTACAGTAACACATCTTACTGACAGGGGAGAGAGGGAGCTCTCTGTGGAGCTTACAGTAACACATCATACAGACAGGGGTGAGAGGAAGTGCTCTGTGGAGCTTACAGTAACATCTTACAGACAGGGGTGAGAGGGAGCTGTATGAGGAGCTTAAAGTAACACATCTTACAGACAGGGGTGAGAGGGAGTGCTCTGTGGAGCTTACAGTAACACATCATACAGACGGGGTGAGAGGGAGTGCTCTGTGGAGCTTACAGCAACATCTTAGAGACAGGGGTGAGAGGGAGCTCTCTGAGGAGCTTACAGTAACACATCATACAGAGAGAGGTGAGAGGGAGCTGTATGGGGAGCTTACAGTAACACATCTTACTGACAGGGGTGAGAGGGAGCTCTCTGTGGAGCATACAGTAATACCCCTCACACAAACAGGGGTGAGAGGGAGCTCTCTGAGGAGCTTATATTACATCATACAGACAGGGTGATAGGGAGCATTGCTGCCAAGTTTCCCAGGTCCATGTGTGAACAGCTGTGCCCCTCATGTTTTTCTCTTTCTATTGTGGGACTGGTAGTTCAGGCTTTGTAATGAGTTAACAGGGACTACAAGTTCCAGAATGCAAAGAAAAAAACATGGCCTGGATCTGCTAGTCTCACATCCACCCGAGGAACTTGGACCTCACTAAGGAGCTTACTTTGCCACACTTCAGACACACAGCTCCGAGGCGATCTCCCTGACGAGCTTACATACCTCTCAGGTGTTGAAAGAGAAAAAACCTTCCTGCTCGTCAGTACCCCTTGCAGTGCTGTTGAATGGTGATTAAAGAGTAAAATGGGGGTTATATCCGTACACTTCAACACATCTGAATGCACAGATGGGCCTGCAGGCATCTTAGAGTAGACAATAATGTGCCACTGACCGTGGTCTCACTGCTCGCTGACACCGGCAGCAGTCCCTGAAAAATGGAACACTGGACTACAAGTACCATAATGCACCGGGAAGACAGAAGAACGCTCAATTCTACTTTCTACGGTGCAGGGAGTGATGAGCACTCTTGGAGAGGAATATATGACGTTACAACGCATGCAATTACAACGCATGCTTTTACAACGCAGTCTTTACATCGCAACTACCATTACATTGCATGATTTTACAACGCATGCTATTACAACGCATTTTTAAAAACTACCATTACAATGCATTCCATTACAACGCATAACATTATAACGCGTACTATTACAACGCATAATACTTTTAGGGCAACAGTAGGGTAAGTGTTGAATAGTGTAGGGGTAAAAATTACTATTCCCACTCCAGTGAGTGCAACAGTAGGGTAAGTGTTGGATAGTGTAGAGGTAAAAATGACTAAGTGTTGGATAGTGTAGGGGTAAAAATTACTATTCCCACTCCAGTGAGTGCAACAGTAGGGAAAGTGTTGGATAGTGTAGGGGTAAAAATTACTATTCCCATTTACCCCAAAACCAATACCCACCCTAATACTAAAAATATCTCCATTACTTACCTTATAATGCATTGTGATGGCATGCGTTGTAATGGTATGCGTTGTAATGGCATGCGTTGTAGTGACATGCGTTGTAATGGCATGCATTGTAATGGCATGCGATGTAAAGGCAGTTGCGTTGTAACAGTTGTGTTGTAAAGGTAGGTTGTTGTAATGACTGTGTTGTAATGGATGTTTCCCTTGGAGAGGAGACCCACAGAGTCTAAACCAGGAACAGGCACAGATGGACCAGGACTTCTCAGCAAAGCTCTCCAAACACGCCACTGCCTCAGCAGGTCTGGAAACTACAAGTACCACAATGCACCGGGATGGCAGACGAACGCTCAGCTCTGACTTCTATGGTGCAGGGAGTAACGAGAACTCTTGGACAGGAGACCCAGAGGAAATGAGTCTAACCCCAGGAAAACAGACACAGTGGAGTGGGGCTTCACTACAGAGCTCTGCACACACATCATTACTCCTGGTGGCTCGGGAAACTACAAGTACCATAATGCACCAAGAAGGCAGACCAACGCTCAGCTCTGATGTCTATGGTGCAAGGAGTCACGAGAACTCTTGGACAGGAGACCCAGAGGAAATGAGTCCAAACCCAGGAAAACAGACACAGATGGAGCGGGGCTTTCCTGCAGAGCTCTGCACATACATCACTACTCCTAGTGGCTCGGGAAACTACAAGTACCATAATGCACCAAGAAGGCAGACCAACGCTCAGCTCTGACGTCTATGGTGCAAGGAGTCACGGGCACTCTTGGACAGGAGACCCAGAGGAAATGAGTCCAAACCTAGGAAAACAGGCACAGATGGAGCGGGGCTTTCCTGCAGAGCTCTGCACACACATCACTACCCCTGATGGCTCAATAAACTACAAGTACCATAATGCACCAGAAGGCAGACGAACACTCAGCACTGACTTCTATGGTGCAAGGAGTCACGAGCACTTTTGGACAGGAGACCCAGAGGAAATGAGTCTAAACCCAGGAAAACAGGCACAGCTGGAGCTGTGTTTTCCTGCAGAGCTCTGCACACACATCACTGCCCCCGGCAGCCCTGGGAAGTGCTGAGTCAACTGCGCAGCCGGACTGTCACATGACCCGGAGCTGTGGGAAGGGCTGGCTGGAGCCCGGAGCTGAGAGTCCCCGGGTACCTGGAGGGGAAGGACCGCTGACAGGAGTGGAGGACAGAGTGACGGCTGGTAAGAGGAGACAGGCTGCCCTGGAGTCAGGGAAAAGATGTTAGAGTTACACACGAAATAGAGACAGACAGGCAAACATCACGCGAGCAGGAGAGGGTGACGCACTCAGAGATCCCCCAGAAAAGACCCACACAACAGAACTGGCACAATGCAAACTTAAAGGGACAGACACACTATAGTAGAGATGCACACACATCGGGCAGAGATACCACAGCCAGCTGACGTCAGAACCAGGTGACACACGACCGGTGGTAGGAGAGGCAGGTACACAGGACACACAGACTCATAACACAGGAGCCACGTGTTACAAGAGCCAGGTGACACACACCAGGTGGTGCCAGGTGCACAGGACACACAGACTCATAACACAGGAGCCACTTGTCACAAGAGCCAGGTGACACACAACAGGTGGTAGGAGAGCCAGCTACACAGAACACACAGACTTGTAACACAGGAGCCACATGTTACAAGAGGCAGATGACACACCACAGGGGGTACCAGGTACACAGGACACACAGGCTTTTAACACAGGAGCCACATGTCACAAGAGCCAGCTGACATCAGAGCCAGCTGACACACAACCGGTGGTATTCGAGCCAGACTCACAGGCTTGTAACACAGGGGCCACGTGTTACCATAGCTAGGTGACATCCAAACCAGGTGACACGCAACTGGTGGTAGGAGAGGCAGGTACACAGGACACACAGACTTGTAACACAGGACCCATGTCACAAGAGCCAGGTGACACACAACAGGTGGTGCCAGGAGCACAGGACACACAGACTTGTGGCACAGGAGCCACATGTCACAAGAGCCAGGTGACATCAGAACCAGGTGACACGCAACAGGTGTGACCAGAGCCAGGTACACAGGACATACAGACTCATAACTCAGGAGCCACTTGTCACAAGAGCAAGGTGGCCCTAGAGGTGGGTGGCACCAGACTCAGGTGGCAGGACAATGACGAGATGCCTGACGAGTGGGGTAAGACAAGTGATGGCTGGGCACCGAAGCCAGGTAAGACAGGTGATACCACAGATAGGTACTGCTAGATACGTACTGTCGCTGGAACCTTCACCTGTGGATGGAGGGGCGCGCCCTGGACATGGTAAGTGATTGGCAGAGTGGTGAAGGTGGAAGGGACACTTGTGGGGCTCACAAATATCACGCTGACCCTAGTTTTGAGGCCCATGCTCATTCTGTGGTTAGTACCATAAAACGGTAATGACGTTCACTGCTCTGTATCACCTCCAAAACGTGGCCCTGATTTCAAGGTATACTGAAATACCTATTTGGGTGGCAATGATAGTTTGCAAGGAACTTGTTTATTTTGCATTTCCGCATATGAGGACACATTTCACAGGATTAAGCCTATCTGAATTTTTCCCGAGCAAATGGCCCAATAAGCGGGAATTCCCTGCAAAAAAAAATGGTGCAGTAACTCCAGCTGTACCTGAAATTCCCCAGCACTTAACCAAATGCTTGGAATACCGTGCTAAATTCCCAAACTGGAATTACCAATCCTAGTTATAGCAGGAGATTTGGGTGCAAATTTATTGCATCAAGAATTTTGTCAATTTCAGAGTGAAGGCCTTAAGTTGGAAAGTAGAGTTTGGCGTATAGAACTCCTTCATAAAGAGATATCCCGTCTTAGAAGTGCATTATATCCCATGGCACTTGTTTGGACTGAAGTCTGCCCTTTGTCCAGAGCTGGCCGATCTGCTGGCGTTAGTAAGAAGTGGGTGTCGGTCTAGGTGGGTTATCGATTACCTTATCCAAGAGGGAGAACGCGCAATGAGGGAAGGAAACCAGGAGACTGTTGCAGTAAACAAGTTTGCTCATGATCAGTGAGTAGGAGTTTGGCCAAGTGTGAGGGGAGAGCGGAGAGATCTGGTGCGTGTTTAATATTTGGAGCCTGTAGGCCACGGTAGTGGATCAAATAGCTTCCTCAAGGCTCCTTTTGTAACTGAGGGGCACCCCAAAGGTACGTGCAGGTGGCGGTGGTGCCAGCGAGTCAGGTGGGACTCAAGGGGAGGCAGGGATGGCACTTGGTCCTAAGAAAGATAAGTATTTGTTTACACAGAGCATGAGTGAGGAAGGGCCTTACAGTATCAGGTTGCAGACAGACAACCCAAGATGTGGGCCTGAAGGATGGAACCAAGAAGATCTGAGTGTATTCCATGTGGTGGGGTACAAGAACCTAGAGCAGGAATTGATGTCCTCTGTAGCGGTGGTGGATAGTGAGCAGAAGGCTGTGGGTGGAGTCTTGGGGTCCCCCTGGGACTCGGCGGAGAGTTTAATAATAACCAGGAAGCCGAGGAGGATTAGTCACAGAGGTAGGAAGAGGCCCTGGGCAGTTCCTCTCCTGAGGTGCTGAATGGAAACATAGTGCTTTGGAAAAGGATGGTATTTGATAGAAAGAACGGTAGTTTGAGTGGGTGTTCAGTGTTGTGTTTTTTAAGTTATAGTAGAATGGCAGGACAACATCAGGTTTGAATCAGTGAGGGTGCAGGGTAGGCACGGGGGGAGTCAGATTTAAGAAGTGTTAAGGTCTTGAAAGTAATTTGCTTTAAAATATTGAGCACTGTAGTGAAGTCACTCTGTGGGCCTCTTATATCCATGCCTGGGGTCCATGTTGCCTTCCACTTGTGAAGTGTGATGTGCATGCGTGATTTCAGTGTACAGACAGAGGGGGTTAACCAGGGTTGGGGAAGTGAGGTTAAGGCGGTCTGTGTGGTTAGAGGAAGAGTATTTTGGAGGGTAACTTGAGTGTATTGCTGAAGAGGTGATGGGAGGAGGGTCAGTCAGCAGGGGTAGGGCGATATGGCTCCGTTTGGGGTACTCCAGCATTGAGACAGGTGAGTTTTTACTCTGAGTGAAGGGACTGGAATTACAGGAGTCATGGGGGGAGGTGTAGGGTCATAGGCGCCAGGACATAGGCTGATATGTCTTGCTGTTGCAACCACTGACTGAGAAGCTGGTGAACCACTGACTAAGAAGCTGGCGATCCAGCGCAGAAGAGAAATAGGAACCCTAAAGACATCCTTGAAGTGTGATCTATACATTTGGTGACCACGAAGGGATACCTTTCAAACATGGAATCAGGTGCTGTTGCCTCATTTTTTTTGCCTTCTGCTGCTGTCACTGCTTCTTGAGTTTGGGGTCCAAGGCAAAATGAAAAGGTATATCTGGTGTCTCAGCCTAAAACTGTGACCTAATTTCAGATATATGTATTCTACCATATATCGCCCTCTTCTGTGCACCAGCACACCTTTGTATTCTCTTAAGGGTATATTTTCAAGATGGTGCTTAACCTGACAATACATCCCGCATATGCACTGCCCATTCACAAACGATTTCCATGAGGATCTCAGAACGAATGATAATCTAGTGACCGGTAAGCAGGTGCAACATAATCTTTCCTTTCGCTTCCACCACCTCTCATATCTAAAGACATATTTGCTACTGCATAACGTCTAAATATTTTGATTTATATTTTCTAAGTTAACAAACTTTGCATTTTGGTAAGGACCATTTATTCTGTGAGCCTGCGAATCACTTGCTCCTATTTCTTGCCCTGCTACAGCAAACAATTGTTCCAGTCAGCAGTAAAAGCACCATCAATACCACTAGCAAGTTTGATGCAACCTTATTAAAATACTTGCACATTCGCTTAACTATATTTGCATTTTCTTCTTGCATTTAGCTGTACGTATATTTAGTTTTTGTTGTGCAATTTTCTGGTTCCACTTTTCTTCAAGATTTTATCTTAGTATCTGTGACAGTTTTTGCAACATTTTATTTTGTCAACTGTCTTGAGAAACCTCATACCCAAGCAAAAGGGGAAGAGGGTTTGGCTTAAATCTGCAATAAAACTATCTTCAGGCAACACCATTTCTTTGGTGAATTATTGCGGAGAATGAAAGCAAATGAAGGCTTGATTTCAACAAGTCTACTCTAATTGCACATAACATTCTAGTTGTAAAGGTCACTTCCAGGTGAAACCCATTAGTGTCAGCACCAGTGACCCCTGATAAGTTACAGAATGAGGTTAGCATAGACCAGGGGCTGGGATGATGCCTGCCATTTTCCACGTGCTTGGAGAGTCTTGTGCTTCCCAGGTTCTTGTCTCTATCTTTAGGCTTTGGGCTATTTTCAGACCTTGTAGTAATCCCATGACTTGTGTGGGCCACAGGCTTTGTATTGATTCAGTGACTTACTAGATTCCAGACCTTGTGTGGCTGCTGACAGACCTCATGAAGGTTGATGTTTGAGTGAGGTCCAACTTAAGTAGTGTTCTCCAGCCTGAGTTTGTTGGCTCCAGGCCCCTTGTGGTTTCCAAAGCTATATGAAGTTTAAGGAAATTGTATGGCTGCAGTAAGTACCACCCAAAGGCATCATCAGCCCAGTATACACCTCTTCTTGTGGACACCATCAGCGGAAATGTGATCCTGACTCATGAAAAAAATAAAGATCTAAGTTTATTTTGGTGATAACAAGGATTCCTGAGAAGCTGCCCCCCCAACTCAATCCAGACTGAAGCTGCGGACACCCGTCAGTAGGACAGAGAAGTGAGTGACGTTCTATACAACAGACTGATCCTCACCGCTTATGTTAAATAATCAGCCAATGACTTCCTCCACTCCCTTGAAAAGAGAACACAACCTCACACAACAATTACTGAACTCAGAGCTCATGCACTAGTGATCTCTTGACTGGACTCGGCAAAGCCCTGCTCGCAGGAGCACCTCAAGCACACCGTCGCTCACCTAAAAGCAGTATTTCACCCCGCAACGAGGTTGGTATCATCAAAGAGAAATTGTGCCCACATAACACACGCACTAAATCACTTTCACAACAGAGTTAAATAAGTATACGAGCATGTTAACCAAACAGTATGACACGATAAACCTTCAAATGTAATATCCAAAACATCTTTGCTGCTTTAATCAAACAAAAAAGGATGAACTTCAATAATTTCAAACTTAAAATAACCAAAAAGGCACCATAAATAAAAAATATGTATACAAGGACTATTACTAGAACTTTTCATAAATGCTAATTTCATAGGCAACCTTGGAATTATGCCATAACACCAGCAGATGCACCGCCAAGCCTATCTTCATTTACATCAGATTATCCATCAGAAGTACCTGCGTCAGTGCTTCTGTCGGAACATTCTAGGTGTCCACCTCTGCGGAAAGATTCATGCTCACCAGTTGAACCTTCATGAAAACCAGTTTGTTCCACACACTCGCTAGTAGCCATTCTGGCAGTCTCCTTGTTAGCGCGCTCCCGAAAGACTGCCGTACAATCCATGCTGGCGACAACCAAGCACCTACCATTCACCATCACCAAATTCCTCTTCCACCACCACCTTCCACCCTTCAGCAGTACAGCGCTGCTTGAGACCTTGTGACTAAAACAGTTGCATCAAGTCTAAAACACCCGTTACCAACTCTGGAACTTTTTTAATAAAACCCAGTCACCAACCTTCACATCTGCTTCTCTTGCACTAAGTTGCTTCTTATAGTAGGTTTCCATTCTGCTTCGAGTCAAACCTACATTTTCTTTCACAAACACACCACTGTTTTTACTCGCTTCAACGCCAGTTACGTCATAAAGCCACCCTGGGATCACCATGGCAATCCACTCCCTTCTCTTCCGTAGTCTGAACAGTATTTCTCCAATGGCAGATGTGGAGTATTGTGGTAACTTCACATTTTTATCTGACAAATGAGAGCACATCTTTGCCACAAGCAATAGCAGTTCGCTTCCCCTCTGTTAGTCCACAATCGAGTATTTCAGATCCTCAGGTAGAGCACCCAGTGGACCGCAAACCTGATGCCTATCTCCGCCCATGGACCATCAGACATGGAACAGATTGCTTGAGAGGACACATTTCTTACGAACATTCACAAATTCTCAACTTGGAGGTCAACTCCTGGCCACCCAAAAATATTAGCTAGTCATTTTCTTGCTAGTGGTAAAACCAAGATATCCTTCACGGGCTAGCAAAATTATACTATATAGCAGCTCTATTTAAGGAACAAACATATCCTGTTTGACTTCACTCAAACACAACCTCGCTAAATCTTTCTAATTCACCACTGAGGTGTTCAGCATTCCGCAATCCATCCCCTTGATGGCAAATCAACAAACTTTCTGCATAACAAATCCTCTTGAAGAGGTAAACATGACAAACAATCGCCTCGGATTGCCGCCTCCAGAGGTATGCTTGATTTCTAAATAAACTCCTTGTCCGGATGTCAAACACGCTCTCCTGGCTGAAGCTTTGACCTCACAATTTTCGCCCATAACATATATCATCAGTGGGTTACAATCGGTACGTAGCATAAACTGAGCACTCCTTAGATACATTTTTGATTTGTCAATAAGCCAAGAACATGCTAATGGCCCTTTTCCTATTGTACTGTAGTGTTCCTCTGCTTCTCGTATTGTACGTGAAATAAAAGCGATGCTCCTGTGTTTCCCTTACACCCACTGGCGCGTCACTGTAACCCTACGGCTCTAGTAGACACAGTGACCACACACCAATATCCAGGCTCAAATGCTTGCAGTGCAGGGGCTTTTACTATCATGTCTTTGCGTTCTTTAAAAACTGTTTTCTCATCGTCACCCGACATACATTTTTCTCTTTCTTAACATTTTCTTGAGTCAGTCAGTAACCATTGCATAGCCATTCACAAACCTCACATAGTATTCATTTAAACCAACAAATGATCATGGTTGGTACTAATGTGATGGAGCAGATCCTCTACAATAGCTTTTATGAAGTCGTTTTAGGTTTAAATCATCAGAATTGAGACACTGTTCGAGATGCTCCATGCTAGTGGTTCAAAACCTGCATTTGTCTTTGCTAACTCTCATATCTCTTTCTTGCAACCCACTTAGGGTCACATGTATGAAATTTAGGCTTCGCAATTTCCAAATAGCGAATTCGTAGAAATCGCTATTAGGGAATCGCAAAAAGAGATGTCTGTACCAGTGGATTCCACTAATAGCGATTTCTAAAAATTCAAAATCGCAATTTTGGAACTTGCAAAATTGCGATATTCTAATAGGAAATCACTAATTAGGAAAAGTTGCTTTCTGGATGCAAAATGATGATGTCAGATCAGGAAGTTAAGAAATACAGGGTGTGGCCACAATCCAGAAGTCTAGGAAGGTTCTGGAAGGGAGGAGTGCACCTGTCTCACCAATGGCAGTGGAATACCTGTGCTTGAACTGCACCATGTCCAAGGAAGATGGGAACAAGGGGTCTGGGAGCAGGAAGCGCAAGGTCAAGTTCTCTGAAAAGGATTTAGAGCTTCTAACAGAAGAATGTGTGACACATATGGACCAGCTATTTGGTAAGGCTTCATTTACTGTTCCTGAGAGCCAGAAGACCAAGCTATGGAACAGCATCCTGGAGAAGGTGAACTCCCTTGGTGTGACCCAGAGGACCATACCAGAGATCAGAAAACGCTGGTATGACTTGAGATCCCGCACAAAGGAGAGGGTGGGCACCAGGATGGCTGAGGGTCATGGCAAAGGTGGTGGACCCTCCAAACACTCCCTCCCACTCCCATGGAATCACTGATCGAGGGGACACTGGAACCAGAAAGGGTGGTGGGAGTGTTTGGCATTGACACCTCCAATCCTGCAGGCACCAGCCAGGGTAAATCAACTCCCCTTTACTTACTTAACATAACATAATGTTTGTAATTCCTCAAGTAAAACATCACAGCAAACAAAACTCTATGTCGGCGCTTGCTGTACCATGGCAATGCATCATGGGAGTTGTAGTACACCAAAAGTTGCATGCTATACTGCATGCTGATGACAACACTACAAATATATGTACATCAGAAACATGTCACATACACATAAAGCACAGTTACAACAGTATTGTGAACAAACATTAAGCATTTATTTACACTAATATATACATGCATTTCCACAGATCACACCCTGGAAATGTCTGAAACAATTGAGGCTGAAGAAGCTACTGACACAAATGTGGAAATGGAGGTTAGCACGATAGCAACTCCTATGCCTATTACTCCAGATACTAGGAGAGCAACCATTCCAGGATTACTTCACTACTGAGTCTGTACTTCTCATATATCTCCTCCTCTGTCTGTTCAAATAGGGCGACCCTCACCCAAAATATCTTCTTCTGTCTCCTCTCCTTCTCTGCCTCCCAGCCAAAATCCTCATCCTCCTCGCCAAGACATACAGAGCTGCCATTCTAAAAGAGCCAGATGCATTTTGCGTGCCTTTATATAGTTTGCACCTGGTTACCACCTGCTAGAGATCGATGGTAATTTAATTTCCTAAATGGCCATTTTGTAACTATTTGCAATTAGGAAATCCTTTATACATGGTGTTAGTGACTTGTTATTTGGAAATTCCTATTCAGCGATTTCCTATTTAGTCGATTTTCAAAATGCAATTTCTACTGGATAGAAATCGCATTTTGCACCACGAAAATGCCTTTTGTACATTCCAAAATGGTATTTTGCATTTCCTAATGGCCTGAAATTATGATTCGCACCGTTAGGAAATGCAAAATGCCATTGTACATATGATCCTTAAAACCTTGTCCAAAGCTTGGTGCATAAATAAATATATTCTGCTGAAACATCTGTGCCCCTGGAATATCTCTAAATAAGACACAGATAAATTTCAAACACACTTGTTGCGTATGCTAACCCAAAAATTAAACTTGAATGTAGGATCCATTTGGCATGGCCGATGTGGTGAACAATTGTGGTTCTGTCTCTACAGCAGCCTCGTGATATGAGGCAGTAGATCCGTACTAGAGAAAAACTCAGCTTCAGCCTCAATCTTCAGTAGTGGGGGACGATCAACCTCCGTGTTCTTATTTAAGGATCTCAGATCCGCACATAAAATGGATTTTGATTTAATGATAGTAACTGCAGAAACAGACTCTGCTGTATCAACTGATTAATAATAAACTTTCTGTGCACATATCACCCAGTAATGCTTTGAAGTCAACCCTCGCATTGAGTGGAACACTTCTGACCTCATGCTCAAGTGGGACAGTATTTTGCTTAAGTATTATTTTGCGATAAAAATAAAAATTCACACAGGCAGTTCTGTCTACCATCACGCTGCTACATTTTTCTGAAATAATTCAACATCTACAATCTCTCACTCCAGAAGCAGGACTGGTGTAGGGGTACCATGACAAACAATTTCTAATTTTCCTTCCCACCCATAATATGCCTTAATTGTTTATGTAAACTTTCTAAAAGTCACAATTGTGACATCAGGGACATGCAATCTACATTAAGAGCAGAGTTTTTAAAAAGGTTTTGTCAGAAATTATGGTGATCAGTAGGCTTGAGTCAGACATTATCTTCATGCTAACATCAAAATAAGACCATTTCTTTGAGACAATAACTCCTGCTTCCTCAACATCCACAGTCAACTCTAGCTTAATCAAGCTTTGGCATGCTTCTCTTTGATTCTCAAGGACACACCTCAAGGGCACTAACCCTTCAGCCCCATCATCTCAAAAGTGACCCTTTGTTGCATTTGCTTAATCTTTTCCCTATAACTGCACGATTGCTATTATTCCTTAAATGTGTTCTATGACCACATCTATAACACTGGACTTGTGTTCACATAGTTCTCTCTTTCTTATTGCCCTCCTGTCCCTAACTAAAGCATTAACACTCATATACCCACCACACTCTTCTCAAAATACCCTTGATGACAGATGTGATCTTTCAAAGCCTTTGGGAATGTCTACCATCTGCTCCAAGGTTGGATTCCTGCTGCACAATAGTCTTTCCTGAACTTTGTTAGCACAGCATTTTTGTCTCTCATATATTGATCTGTGGGTTCTCCAGCGAATAGCTCAGGAGCTACTGTTACCTCTCCGATAACTGTAAGTAGCTCCCCTGTGTTCAGCCTAACCGAGTAAATAAAATGTTTTTTATTGCATTAGGAATGCTTCCACAAATGAAAAACATGTCTTTGAGACTGAAATGTGTGTATTTTCAGAACTAATAAGTTGATGTTTGGAGACCAAATTTATTTATTTAAAGTTGACAATTCAATGAAAATTCATGCTGCATTGGGTAGACTTACTACTCACAATTTTTCCTAGGTGCCAGGCTGAATTGCATATATGGCTCCTATGACATGTAGAGGCATTACAAATTGATAAAGCATTTATTTGACATTACTGCTGGTAACGGTCCCTTATGCATTGAGATGGACACGGCTGGTGATCCTGCTTTGGGAGGCCACTAATGTAATCTTGTCTGATGTGGTCGCTATGGTAACAGCCATACGTGTTAGTACCCCGGATGATTTTCAGTGAACATAAGTAGCTCTTATTATAAGACAGGTTGGAGACTTTTTGATCTTTCACATTTTCAAATTCACAGAAAGCAGCCAAAATACATATTACTTCTTTCTAAACGTTCCTCAAGGGTTTCCTCGTGAAAACATTGCCTCTTCACAATGGCACTGTGTTCTTCTAAAATGCTCAGTTCTAATCTATTTATTGCTTTTCTGGTATTATCCCAGATCCCTCATTCACCATTAACTTCATCTGCAAATGATCAAACATTTTTTGTCCTTCAGATCCCAGTGAATTAAATAATACTGCTCCTGTGCAGTCTGGTTCATATTTCTTTCCTTCAGTTGCAACTAAATAATTGTAAAATGTTCTAAACCAGTGGTTCTCAACCTTTTGACTTCTGAGGACCCCCAATTAATTGTTACTGGAATCTGTGGACCCTCCCTTGAATCATTATTTGAGGGACCCCCCCACCACCTGAATCATTATTTGAGGGACACCCCCCCACCCCACTGAATCAGGACTGCTAGCCTTGGGCCCCAACGTAAGCATTGTCGATGATTTGAACCGCAAAACAATAGACAAAAAATATAGAAAAAAACCAATCGAACAAATACACAAATGACGACACATTTTATTTTATTCACAAACAAATACATTTTTAAAAAATCAAAATTTTAATATAAAGGTTGGAGCTTTTCTTAATTCAATTGAAGCCACTCATCATCCACAGTATATTCTGTCTGATGCACTTGCACTGCTTCCACGAATCAATCTGAGGACACTAACTTAATTTTTAGTCTCCAATTTCAAATTCCTTCACATTTTCTAAGGATTTGCGGACCCCCTGAGGAGGCTTCATGGACCCCTAGGGGTCCCTGAACCACAGGTTGGGAATCACTGCCCTAAACCATTGTTTGCATTTCAAACTGGGTCCCCTGAAGCAAGCAAGATGGACGTTGGTGGTCCTCGTATGCTTTGTGAAGCAGCCATCGTATGATTGCACAGTTACACTATCTAGGTTCTCTCTCCAGTGATTTTTACAATAGCACAACATACCTTAAACTAAAAGATCATAACATCTCCGATATACAATTCTTTCTGTACCATTTGTTTCGGTCGCAAGCGCTGCCCTTCTTAATTAAAAACAAAGATGTCTGGCATGCTCCTGTGTTGCGCGTCCTCCTGCAAGGTTAGCGTAGGGTCATCTTGGCGTGCAGACACTCCACGTTCCATCTGACCAGCGTGTCACTTAACACCAGGTCAATACGGTGCGTGGCAGGTAAGTACCATGAAAGAATAAGCTGTGACAATGGAATTAAATAAGTATAAAAAAATGACATAATAAGCCTTCAAATGTAAGACACAACAGTGGGTTCCGGACCTGGGCTTCAGTCCTTCTGCAGCCTTGTTTGGCTGCTCAACAATGTGAAGATTGTAAGTCCACGAAACATGAGCTGAAACAGTACCTTCAATGTGGGCTGGATTTTAACTGATTTACCTCTTATATAGTTCACAAGTTCACTTATACCCCAATTAAAAACCCACCAGAAGCAGAGATGTTGAGGTGCTCAGCTTCTGAGAGAAGAATCCAAATCACTCCTTCTAGAATAAAAAAGTGGAAATATCAAAACAGCGGCCCCTCCACTGTGAATGGAAAGGAAGGTAAAGTGTGGAAGGAGGAAGAAGCTGGTCTTGGTTCCAGGTCTTGTCCGAGCAGAAGGCCTTGTGTGGTGTCCAAGTTGTGTGTAGACTCAGTGTTTGTCCATCTTCCAGGCACTGTTCAGTCTCCGGCCTTGTGTGCTTGTGTGGGATCTGCTTGTCAGGGTACCTGGCCTTGTCTGGATCAGGCATGGTTGGTTTACAGCTTTGTCTGGGTTCTAGCCCTGGAGTAGCTGCAGATGACAGACATTTACTGCCTTTTTTTATTTTTGTCTAGAGAGATGGACCCAGCGCAGCTCCAGGTCTGGAGACAGATGATCGCTGACGACCTAGATCGAGCGATGGCCTTCTGGACCAAGAACTCCCATGACCAAGAACATGGGTAGGCTGCTTTTTAAAAAACATATGTTACCTTTTCTGTGCTTATCTTTCACTAAAGTGTATGCAAGCTTTTTATATGTGCATGTACCATGTATTAGAAAGTACTTGGTTGGCTTGTCTCAGGAGGCTTACTGTGGTTGACTGGGATACAAACAAAGAAATTGCTTCATAGTAATTTCCTTAAAACCAGAAAGAATCGTGTTCATGTCTCGGATCCCCCAGATTTATATATTCAAATAATTAGCATTTGACAGGACAGAGACCCATGGGCGAGAGAGGCAAAAGGTTTTAAAATGCAATACTTTTAGCACAAGTTTGTTCTTTTAAAGCGAGTTCAGCTTGCACCGAGGGAAACCTTTAGCTCTTTTTGGCTGCTCTGCAGAGCAGGTCTTTGGAAATTTACTAGCTTGAGTTGTACATGACACTGTTCCACTCCTCACAAGGTCCCTAGTAGTGACCCTGTTTCCATACTTGCTATCTATCATTTCCTTCTTGCACTCTTGCGACAGTGCTGCACTAAATACTGGCACTTTCGGGGTTTTGGCGCAATACTCCTACGAGCCGACAAATGTGACGAGCCTTGTGACACTTAAATATACCATTTAAGGAGGAGGACCACGGCTTGTGTCGCTTGAATACTTCATTTATAGAGGAGGAGCAAAGCGTATGTCACTTGAGTACTTCATTTGAAGAGGAGGACTAAGGCTTGTGTCACTTCAATACTTCATTTGAAGAGGACCAAGGTTTGTGTCACTTGAATACTTCATTTAGGGAGGAGGACCAAGGTTTGTGTCACTTGAATACTTCATTTGAGGAGGAGGACTAAGGCTTGTGTCGCTTGAATACTTCATTGAAGGAGGAGGGAGGAAGGCTTGTGGTGTCACATGAATACTTCATTTAAAGAGAAGGAGCAAACCTTGTGTCTCTTGAATACTTCATTTAAGGAGGAGGACTAAGGCTTGTGTCACTTCAATACTTCATTTAAAGAGAAGGAGCAAACCTTGAGTCACTTGAATACTTCATCTAGGGAGGAGGACCAAGGCTTGTGTCACTTAAATACTTCATTTGAGGAGGAGGACTAAGGCTTGTGTTGCTTGAATACTTCATTGAAAGAGGAGGAGGAAGGCTTGTGGTGTCACTTCAATACTTCACTTAAGTAGGAGAAGCAAGGCTTGTGTCACTTGAATACTTCATTTAGGGAGGAGGACCAAGGCTTGTGACACTTGAATATTCATTGAAAGAGGAGGAGGAGGAAGGCTTGTGTCACTTGAATACTTCATTTAGGGAGGAGGACCAAGGTTTGTGTCACTTGAATACTTCATTTGAGGAGGACTAAGGCTTGTGTCGCTTGAATACTTCATTGAAGGAGGAGGAGGAAGGCTTGTGGTGTCACATGAATACTTCATTTAGGTAGAAGGACCAAGGTTTGTGTCACTTGAATACTTCATTTGAGGAGGAGGACTAAGGCTTGTGTCACTTCAATACTTCATTTAAAGAGAAGGAGCAAACCCTGTGTCACTTGAATACTTCATTTAAGGAGGAGGACCAAGGTTGGTGTCACTTGAATACTTAATTTGAGGAGGAGGACTAAGGCTTGAGTCACTTGAATACTTCATAGGACTAAGGCTTGTGTCACTTGAATACTTCATTGAAGGAGGAGGACCAAGGCTAGTGTCACTTGAATACTTCATTGAAGGAGGAGGAGAAAGGCTTGTGTCACTTCAATACTTCACTTAAGGAGGAGAAGCAAGGCTTATGTCACTTGAATACTTCATTTAGGGAGGAGGACCAAGGCTTGTGTCACTTGAATACTTCATTGAAGGAGGAAGGCTTGTGTCACTTCAATACTTCACTTAAGGAGGAGAAGCAAGGCTTGTGCCACTTGCATACTTCATTTGAGGAGGAGGACTAAGGCTTGTGTCACTTGAATACTTAATTGAAGGAGGAGGAGGAAGGCTTGTGGTGTCACTTCAATACTTCACATAAGGAGGAGATGCAAGGCTTGTGTCACTTGAATACTTCATTTAGGGAGGAGGACCAAGGCTTGTCACTTGAATACTTCATTTGAGGAGGACTAAGGCTTGTGTCGCTTGAATACTTCATTGAAGGAGGAGGAGGAAGGCTTGTGGTGTCAAATGAATACTTCATTTAGGGAGGAGGACCAAGGTTTGTGTCACTTGAATACTTCATTTTAAGAGGAGGACTAAGGCTTGTGTCACTTGAATACTTCACTTATGGAGGAGAAGCAAGGCTTGTGTCACTTGAATACTTCATTTGAAGAGGAAGGCTTGTGGTGTCACTTCAATACTTCACTTAAGGAGGAGAAGCAAGGCTTGTGTCACTTGAATACTTCATTTAGGGAGGAGGACCAAGGCTTGTGTCACTTGAATACTTCATTGAAGGAGGAGGAAGGCTTGTGTCACTTCAATACTTCACTTAAGGAGGAGAAGCAAGGCTTGTGTCACTTGAATACTTCATTAAAGGAGGAGGAGCAAGGTTTGTGTCACTTGAATACTTCATTTGAGGAGGAGGAGGAAGGCTTGTGTCACTTGAATATATCACTGAAGAAGGAGGAGGAGGAAGGCTTGTGTCACTTGAATACTTCACTGAAGGAGGAGGAGGAAGGCTTGTGTCTCTTGAATACTTCACTGAAGGAGAAGGAGGAAGGCTTGTGTCACTTGAATACTTCATTTGAGGAGGAGGACTAAGGCTTGTGTCGCTTGAATACTTCATTGAAGGAGGAGGAGGAAGGCTTGTGGTGTCACATGAATACTTCATTTAGGGAGGGGGACCAAGGTTTGTGTCGCTCGAATATTTCATGTGAGGAGGAGGACTAAGGTTTGTGTCACTTGAATACTTCATTTGAGGAGGAGGACCAAGGTTTGTGTCACTTGAATACTTCATTTGAGGAGGAGGACTAAGGCCTGTGTCACTTGAATACTTAATTGAAGAAGGAGGAGGAAGGCTTGTGGTGTCACATGAATACTTCATTGAAGGAGTAGGACCAAGGTTTGTGTCACTTGAATACTTCATTTGAGGAGGACTAAGGCTTGTGTCACTTGAATACTTCATTTGAGGAGGAGAAGCAAGGCTTGTGTAACTTGAATACTTCACTGAAGGATGAGGAGGAAGGCTTGTGTCACTTGAATACTTCATTGAAGGAGGAGCAAGGTTTGTGTCACTTGAATACTTCATTTGAGGAGGAGGAGGAAGGCTTGTGTCACTTGAATACTTCACTGAAGCAGGAGGAGGAAGGCTTGTGTCACTAGAATACTCAGCTGAAGGAGGAGGAGGAAGGCTTGTGTCTCTTGAATACTTCACTGAAGGAGGAGGAGGAAGGCTTGTGTCACTTGAATACTTGATTTTGGGAGGCGGACCAAGGTTTATGTCACTTGAATACTTCACTGAAGGAGGAGGAGGAAGGCTTGTCACTTGAATACTCCACTGAAGGAGGAGGAGGAAGGCTTGTGTCACTTGAATACTCCACTGAAGGAGCGGGAGGAAGGCTTGTGTCACTTGAATACTCCACTGAAGGAGGAGGAGGAAGGCTTGTGTCTCTTGAATACTTCACTGAAGGAGGAGGAGGAAGGCTTGTGTCACTTGAATACTTCATTTGAGGAGGAGGACCAAGGTTTGTGCCACTTGAATACTTCATTTGAGGAAGAGGACTAAGGCTTGTGTCACTTGAATACTTCACTGAAGGAGGAGGAAGGCTTGTGTCACTTGAATACTTCATTGAAGGAGGAGGAGCAAGGTTTGTGTCACTTGAATACTTCATTTGAGGAGGAGGAGGAAGGCTTGTGTCACTTGAATACTCCACTGAAGGAGGAGGAGGAAGGCTTGTGTCACTTGAATACTTCACTGAAGGAGGAGGAGGAAGGCTTGTGTCACTTGAATACTTCATTTGAGGAGGAGGACCAAGGTTTGTGTCACTTGAATACTTCATTTGAGGAGGAGGACTAAGGCCTGTGTCACTTGAATACTTAATTGAAGAAGGAGGAGGAAGGCTTGTGGTGTCACATGAATACTTAATTGAAGGAGGAGGACCAAGGTTTGTGTCACTTGAATACTTCATTTGAGGAGGAGGACTAAGGCTTGTGTCACTTGAATACTTCATTTGAGGAGGAGGACAAAGCCTTGTGTCTCTTGAATACTACGTTTGATGAGGAGCAAGGCTTGTGTCACTTGAATACTTCATTTAAGGAGAAGGACAAAGACTTGTGGCACTTGAATACTGCATTTAAGGAGAAGGACTAAGGCTTGTGTCACTTGAATACTTCACTGAAGGAGGAGGAGGAAGGCTTGTGTCACTTGATTACTTCATTGAAGGAGGAGGAGCAAGGTTTGTGTCACTTGAATACTTCATTTGAGGAGGAGGAGGAAGGCTTGTGTCACTTGAATACTTCACTGAAGGAGGAGGAGGAAGGCTTGTGTCACTTGAATACTTCACTGAAGGAGGAGGAGGAAGGCTTGTGTCTCTTGAATACTTCACTGAAGGAGGAGGAAGGCTTGTGTCTCTTGAATACTTCATTTGAGGAGGACGACTAAGGCCTGTGTCACTTGAATACTTCATTGAAGGAGTAGGAGGAAGGCTTGTGGTGTCACATGAATACTTCATTGAAGGAGGAGTACCAAGGTTTGTGTCACTTGAATACTTCATTTGAGGAGGAGGACTAAGGCCTGTGTCACTTGAATACTTCACTGAAGGAGGAGGAGGAAGGCTTGTGTCACTTGAATACTTCACTGAAGGAGGAGGAGGAAGGCTTGTGTCACTAGAATACTCCACTGAAGGAGGAGGAGGAAGGCTTGTGTCACTTGAATACTTCACTGAAGGAGGAGGAGGAAGGCTTGTGTCACTTGAATACTTCATTTGAGGAGGAGGACCAAGGTTTGTGTCACTTGAATACTTCATTTGAGGAGGAGGACTAAGGCCTGTGTCACTTGAATACTTAATTGAAGAAGGAGGAGGAAGGCTTGTGGTGTCACATGAATACTTCATTGAAGGAGGAGGACCAAGGTTTGTGTCACTTGAATACTTCATTTGAGGAGGAGGACTAAGGCTTGTGTCACTTGAATACTTCATTTGAGGAGGAGAAGCAAGGCTTGTGTCACTTGAATACTTCATTTGAGGAGGAGGACTAAGGCTTGTGTCTCTTGAATACTTCATTGAAGGAGGAGGAGGAAGGCTTGTGGTGTCACATGAATACTTCATTTAGGGAGGCGGACCAAGGTTTGTGTCACTTGAATACTTCATTTGAGGAGGAGGAGGAAGGCTTGTGTCACTTGAATACTTCACTGAAGGAGGAGGAGGAAGGCTTGTGTCTCTTGAATACTTCACTGAAGGAGGAGGAAGGCTTGTGTTACTTGAATACTTCATTTAAGGAGAAGGACCAAGACTTGTGGCACTTGAATACTTCATTGAAGGAGGAGGAGCAAGGTTTGTGTCACTTGAATACTTCATTTGAGGAGGAGGACAAAGCCTTGTGTCTCTTGAATACTATGTTTGATGAGGAGCAAGGCTTGTGTCACTTGAATACTTCATTTAAGGAGAAGGACAAAGACTTGTGGCACTTGAATACTGCATTTAAGGAGAAGGACTAAGGCTTGTGTCACTTGAATACTTCACTGAAGGAGGAGGACGAAGTCTTGTGTCACTTGATTACTTCATTGAAGGAGGAGGAGCAAGGTTTGTGTCACTTGAATACTTCATTTGAGGAGGAGGAGGAAGGCTTGTGTCACTTGAATACTTCACTGAAGGAGGAGGAGGAAGGCTTGTGTCACTTGAATACTTCACTGAAGGAGGAGGAAGGCTTGTGTCACTTGAATACTTCACTGAAGGAGGAGGAGGAAGGCTTGTGTCTCTTGAATACTTCACTGAAGGAGGAGGAGGAAGGCTTGTGTCTCTTGAATACTTCATTTGAGGAGGACGACTAAGGCCTGTGTCACTTGAATACTTCATTGAAGGAGGAGGAGGAAGGCTTGTGGTGTCACATGAATACTTCATTTAGGGAGGCGGACCAAGGTTTGTGTCACTTGAATACTTCATTTGAGGAGGAGGACTAAGGCTTGTGTCACTTGAATACTTCACTGAAGGAGGAGGAGGAAGGCTTGTGTCTCTTGAATACTTCACTGAAGGAGGAGGAAGGCTTGTGTTACTTGAATACTTCATTTGAGGAGGAGGACCAAGGTTTGTGCCACTTGAATACTTCATTTGAGGAGGAGGACTAAGGCTTGTGTCACTTGAATACTTCACTGAAGGATGAGGAGGAAGGCTTGTGTCACTTGAATACTTCATTGAAGGAGGAGGAGCAAGGTTTGTGTCACTTGAATACTTCATTTGAGGAGGAGGAGGAAGGCTTGTGTCACTTGAATACTTCACTGAAGCAGGAGGAGGAAGGCTTGTGTCACTAGAATACTCAGCTGAAGGAGGAGGAGGAAGGCTTGTGTCTCTTGAATACTTCACTGAAGGAGGAGGAGGAAGGCTTGTGTCACTTGAATACTTGGTTTTGGGAGGCGGACCAAGGTTTATGTCACTTGAATACTTCACTGAAGGAGGAGGAGGAAGGCTTGTCACTTGAATACTCCACTGAAGGAGGAGGAGGAAGGCTTGTGTCACTTGAATACTCCACTGAAGGAGGAGGAGGAAGGCTTGTGTCACTTGAATACTCCACTGAAGGAGGAGGAGGAAGGCTTGTGTCTCTTGAATACTTCACTGAAGGAGGAGGAGGAAGGCTTGTGTCACTTGAATACTTCATTTGAGGAGGAGGACCAAGGTTTGTGCCACTTGAATACTTCATTTGAGGAAGAGGACTAAGGCTTGTGTCACTTGAATACTTCATTGAAGGAGGAGGAGCAAGGTTTGTGTCACTTGAATACTTCATTTGAGGAGGAGGACCAAGGTTTGTGTCACTTGAATACTTCATTTGAGGAGGAGGACTAAGGCCTGTGTCACTTGAATACTTAATTGAAGGAGGAGGAAGGCTTGTGGTGTCACATGAATACTTCATTGAAGGAGGAGGACCAAGGTTTGTGTCACTTGAATACTTCATTTGAGGAGGACAAAGCCTTGTGTCTCTTGAATACTACGTTTGATGAGGAGCAAGGCTTGTGTCACTTGAATACTTCATTTAAGGAGAAGGACAAAGACTTGTGGCACTTGAATACTGCATTTAAGGAGAAGGACTAAGGCTTGTGTCACTTGATACTTCACTGAAGGAGGAGGAGCAAGGTTTGTGTCACTTGAATACTTCATTTGAGGAGGAGGAGGAAGGCTTGTGTCACTTGAATACTTCACTGAAGGAGGAGGAGGAAGGCTTGTGTCACTTGAATACTTCACTGAAGGAGGAGGAGGAAGGCTTGTGTCTCTTGAATACTTCACTGAAGGAGGAGGAGGAAGGCTTGTGTCTCTTGAATACTTCATTTGAGGAGGACGACTAAGGCCTGTGTCACTTGAATACTTCATTGAAGGAGTAGGAGGAAGGCTTGTGGTGTCACATGAATACTTCATTGAAGGAGGAGTACCAAGGTTTGTGTCACTTGAATACTTCATTTGAGGAGGAGGACTAAGGCCTGTGTCACTTGAATACTTCATTGAAGGAGGAGGAGGAAGGCTTGTGGTGTCACATGAATACTTCATTGAAGGAGGAGTACCAAGGTTTGTGTCACTTGAATACTTCATTTGAGGAGGACTACTAAGACTTGTGTCACTTGAATACTGCATTTAATGAGGAGGAGCAAGGCTTGTGTCACTTGAATACTTCATTTAAGGAGAAGGACCAAGACTTGTGGCACTTGAATACTTCACTGAAGGAGGAGGAGGAAGGCTTGTGTCACTTGAATACTTCACTGAAGGAGGAGGCGGAAGGCTTGTGTCACTTGAATACTTCATTTGAGGAGGAGGACTAAGGCCTGTGTCACATGAATACTTCATTGAAGGAGGAGGACCAAGGTTTGTGTCACTTGAATACTCCATTTAAGGAGAAGGACTAAGGGTTGTGTCACTTCAAAACTTAATTTACAGAGAAGAAGCGAGACTTGTGTCACTTCAAAACTTCATATATGGAGCGGGAGCAAGGCTTAGGTCACTTGAATACTTCATTTAAGGAGGAGGAGCAAAGCGTGTGTGTTGGAACCGGGTTTACCGAGTCCGCCACGGTAGCATGGCGCGAGGCGGGAAAGCACGCGAAGGCAATGTGTAAGGCAGTTGTGCAGCACACTCTTACTTTGACTCAGAAATGCGAACGCAATAACATGACACCACACCAGGCTTGTTTATTTAAAATCAAGATCTTTTATATATAAATCAAGGTAGCATCAGATGAGGCAGATTAATTCAGATCTACATTTAAAATCATTGCATTACTCAACTGGTGCACATTCTTAATAAAGCATCATAGCTCATCAACATTGTAGGCCACTAAGAGGCCGCAGGAATCATCTCCTAAACGTAGCACCAATAATGATCACAAGGTGCGTTAATAAAACATGGGCCTAAACATGCAGTTCACTTCAAGAATATTCAATTACTTAAAAGAAGGCTTTTCACGTTACATTTCAATAGGCCTGCATTAATCTAGGCGCACCCACATTCAGTACAGTGGGCGTCGCAACTCCAGTACACCTGTAACATAAAACACTTCAACTCTTGGCGGTGTACACTTCAGCTCAATTCAATTAATCACTTTCCCCCTTAGGTAAAGACTTTGCAGTATAAGCATAGGCCTAGGCAGTAATTACAATAGGCATCAGCATTAAATTAATAAACACTGTGGGGAACCCCTCAACATGTCCTGTATTCTGGGGCTTCGGTGTCCCTCAGGGGTTAATTCCAGGCTAGGCCCACTCCTCTCCGGGGCCTCGCCTCATGGGGAAAGTTACACAGGTTTCTCTAAGGGTTAATGTGGCCCCCGGCCCCCAGTGGCGTTTCTGTGGGCCCTAGGGGCCTCCTGGGCTCACCTGATGCGTGGTCGTTGGTCGCGCTTCCTAGCGACTGGCAATCTCCAGGCCCGGCCCGTGTCCTGGAGGACGGGGCCCGGTCGGGGTACCTCGGCCTTCTGGCCGGAATTACGGGTCGTTGCGAGGGCCGGTATCACCCTCCTCCGGCCCCCGAGATCAGGTGAGTGACTTTGCGGGCTTCAGGGACGTTGCGGGGGCCGGTATCACCCTCCTCCGGCCCCCGGGATCAGGGAAGTGACTTTGCGGGCCTTGCGGGACTTCGGGAAGGGGAGCGGGCGCCGGCAGTCCTCTCCGGCCGGCTCCCCGTCTCCCTCTGCACGGCCGGAGCTCTTCCTCGGCCTCCGTCGGCGCTGGGGGGCGTGGCGGGAGCCGGCGCCCAATCGCTGCGCGGCCTTCCCGGGTGCGCGGCCGGCGTCCCCGGTTGCCCAGCAACGGCGTCGGCGGGGCCTGGAGGCCTCGCGGATCGCGCTAGGCCGCGGCTGCTTCACGCGGCCCCCTTGGGCTGCGGCGGTGATTTCTTCGGCCGCGACGGCGGCGGTGGGGCCCCGGGCCCGGCGGCGATGTCCTGGGGGAAATTCAGAGGCTTCGGTGAGGGCGCGGACGGCGCACCTCACCACATCCACTCGAGGGGCCTCCCTCACCACAGCGCTTCCTTCGGTGAGGGCGCGGACGGCGCACCTCACCACACGGCCCCGAGGAGGGCCTTCCTCACAGCAGCACTTCTCCTCACGCGGCCGCGGCGGTGATTCCCTCACGAGGTCAGTTTCTCCCTCGTGGAGACAGAACGCGGGGCGCACCAGCAGCCTGTGGGCAGGGCTGACTGGAAAGGTTCTTGGGGGGCAGCCCAGCAGCAGGCAGGAGTTGATAGGGGGTGAAGGTCTAGCGCTTCAGGGCACGGCGCTTTACCTGGTGATCCCCAGTGTGGCAGTTTAGGTTTTAGGCCTTGCTGGACGGTCAGGCCTCCCCAGATTAAGGTTTCTTGCGGCTGTTTCAGATTGGTTGCTTGTCAGGAGTTTCTTGTCAGAAGTTTCTTGTCAAAAGTTTCTTGTCAAAAGTTTCTTGTCAAAAGTTTCTTGTCAAAAGTTTCTTGTCAAAAGTTTCTTGTCAAAAGTTTCTTGTCAAAAGTTTCTTGTCAAAAGTTTCTTGTCAAAAGTTTCTTGTCAAAAGTTTCTTGTCAAAAGTTTCTTGTCAAAAGTTTCTTGTCAAAAGTTTCTTGTCAAAAGTTTCTTGTCAAAAGTTTCTTGTCAAAAGTTTCTTGTCAAAAGTTTCTTGTCAAAAGTTTCTTGTCAAAAGTTTCTTGTCAAAAGTTTCTTGTCAAAAGTTTCTTGTCAAAAGTTTCTTGTCAAAAGTTTCTTGTCAAAAGTTTCTTGTCAAAAGTTTCTTGTCAAAAGTTTCTTGTCAGAAGTTTCTTGTCAGAAGTTTCTTGTCAGAAGTTTCTTGTCAGAAGTTTCTTGTCAGAAGTTTCTTGTCAGAAGTTTCTTGTCAGAAGTTTCTTGTCAGAAGTTTCTTGTCAGAAGTTTCTTGTCAGAAGTTTCTTGTCAGAAGTTTCTTGTCAGAAGTTTCTTGTCAGAAGTTTCTTGTCAGAAGTTTCTTCTTATGAGGGGGGGGGGGGATGAGTTGGTGGTTCTGGGAGTGCTTGATGTTCTTCCCAGCACGCTGAAGGTGGTTCCCTGGGTCCCCTCACACTGGGCAAGGTCAGTGGGTGGTGGGCGTTCCTCAGCTAACTTACTACAGCAGGGCCTAAGCCTTGTCAGCAGCAGTAGTGTAGGTCTCCCCCCTAGGCCCTAAAGCCTGTACTCCGGCAGAGGTTCTCCCAGGATCAGTGGTGCCCCAACTGACTAAAAGATTTCCCTCCAAGCCTTTTATACCCCTAGGTCAGGTGACCCTCCCAAAGGCGGCAAAACATAACTCCTCCCACAGCCCGGAAGGTTCTGGAACCTTCCACATGTCTGGCTATGTGGCCCAGAGGCGGGGACGGAATGGATACTGTATCCCTATGTCCCAGCCTGACCCTGGCTACTAGTGTGTATGCGTGTAAGGCCCCTCTGCAGTAGCAGGGGCCTGTGGCAGCCATCTTGAGTGAGAGAGCACCTGCACCTTAGCACTGGCTAGCAGTGGCAAGGCGCCCGGAGACCTAGGTCCAGTAAAAATATGGTGGCAAAAATGAGGCGCAAAAGGAAAAAAAAACAGGGCAAGACCACCCTAGGGCTGACAGGTCTAACAGTGTGTCACTTCAATACTTCATTTATGGAGGAGGAGCAAGGTTTGTGTCACTTGACTATTACATTAGAGAAGCAATGGTTGATTCACTTGAACATTACATTTGAAGAGGAGGAACAAGGCTAGAATTGAAGAGTAAGTACTGAAGCCAGTCTATGTCAGATCCTGACACGCTTTAGAGCAGACCCCGACCAGCTCTGGGTCAACCCCGATACACTCTGGGTCAACCCCGATACACTCTGGGTCAGCCCTGGACTCGCTCTGGGCCAGCCCCGACATGCTGTAGGTCAGAGCCGTCACGTTATAGGACAGATTCTGTCTAGCTCTGGATCAGAACCTGACGCACTCTAGGTCCCACCCAGGACACGCCCTGGGTCCGACCCTGGACAAGCCCTGGGTCCGACCCTGGACACGCCCTGGGTCCGACCCTGGACACGCCCTGGGTCCGACCCTGGACACGCCCGGAGTCCACCGCTGGACACGCCCTGGGTCAGAACCTGGACACGCCCTGGGTCAGAACCTGGACATGCCCTGGGTCAGAACCTGGACACGCCCTAGGCCAGAACCTGGACACGCCCTAGGCCAGAACCTGGACACGCCCTAGGCCAGACCCTGGACACGTTCTAGGCCAGACCCTGGACACGCTCTAGGCCAGACCCTGGACAAACTTTAGGTCAGACCCTGGACAGTCCCTAGGCCAGACCCTGGACACGCTCTAGGCCAGACCCTGGACACGCTCTAGGCCAGACCCTGGACAGTCCCTTTAAAGATGAGACTGGCACTCTCTGGCAACTGAGCCTTAGACCGGAAACCTAAATTCTTGTGATGATATTTTGCACTGGCTTCTTGTGAAAATACATCAGTGCATGGGGTTGTGCTGGTGCAAAACGGAGAATCGCTTTGTTACTGAAAGTGGAAACTGCACAATTTCAAAATTAGAAATTGCAATGGGGCAAACAAAAGTGTGCTGTTGCACACCAGTTTTTTGGACATGGTCGGTTCTGGTGTTCCTTGAAAAAACCCATTTTTATCTTCATGGTCTATAGTGTAGAGTTGTTGTGTGCTTTTGATTAAAAAGAGTATGCAGATTTCTTTTATGTTTCCTGTGCATAGGAGAGCCAGTGTAAGCCCTCACCTGGGATAAGCCCTGCAGATGCACTGTTGCATAATATACAAATTCACTTAACATAACTTAGAATAAACATAGTTTAAGCATCACTGTGTCTTTGCATGTCTGCATATTTATGTTTCCTGTCAGATATGTAACGTTGATAAGGACTCCTTCTTTACTGCTCAAGGAGGTCAGAGAAAACTCTTCCTGGG
The DNA here is from genome assembly GCA_963921515.1 of Calotriton arnoldi. Classification (NCBI taxonomy): domain Eukaryota; kingdom Metazoa; phylum Chordata; class Amphibia; order Caudata; family Salamandridae; genus Calotriton; species Calotriton arnoldi. The sequence continues at coordinate 1,958,466 of CAWUFW010001281.1, read as the reverse complement.
CCTGCTGGATTAAACAACTCCTTTTTAATCTTAAAAGAGAGCCAGAGCTGAGACCCTGCCTAGGAGCTGTAGGGTGTAGACCTCACTACCAAGTCATTGTGTTAGTCGCATGGGGCATCACTCCCAGAAACTGACGCCTCATGGTAGAGGGGGGAGTCTGCCCCAAACTCTAGGAAGAACCAAAGCTTCCTAGCGATTGGCCAAACTGGATCATTGGTCCTGTCGTCTAGAGAACAGAATGTCAAAATATGACTGAAATCATACCCTACCCTTCTGTACAGAAAGTACTGGTCAAAGTGGGGAAAAAAAATAAAAACATATGCCAAAAAGCCTGAAAATATTATGTGCGTAATTTGTGGTTCTTGAGAATATGACATAAGGTTGTTGTGCAGTCAGACCTAAAACACAGGATGGCCATTGCAACAGGACACCTACCTTTGACTCTTTCTTGTTCTCACCATTGCAGCAGGACACCTACCTTTGACTCTTTGTTGTTCTCACCATTACAGTAGGACACCTACCTTTGACTCTTTCTTGTTCTCACCATTAAAGCAGGACACCTACCTTTGACTTTGTTGTTCTCACCATTGCAGTAGGACACCTACCTTTGACTCTTTCTTGTTCTCACCATTGCAGTAGGACACCTACCTTTGACTCTTTGTTGTTCTCACCATTGCAGTAGGACACCTACCTTTGACTCTTTCTTGTTCTCACCATTGAAGCAGGACACCTACCTTTGACTTTGTTGTTCTCACCATTGCAGTGGGACACCTACCTTTGACTCGTTCTTGTTCTCACCATTGCAGCAGGACACCTACCTTTGCCACTTTCTTGTTCTCACCATTGCAGCAGGACACCTACCTTTGACTCTTTCTTGTTCTCACCATTGAAGCAGGACACCTACCTTTGACTTTGTTGTTCTCACCATTGCAGTGGGACACCTACCTTTGACTCGTTCTTGTTCTCACCATTGCAGCAGGACACCTACCTTTGCCACTTTCTTGTTCTCACCATTGCAGCAGGACACCTACCTTTGACTCTTTCTTGTTCTCACCATTGCAGTAGGACACCTACCTTTGACTCTTTTTTGTTCTCACCATTGCAGTAGGACACCTACCTTTGACTCTTTTTTGTTCTCACCATTGCAGCAGGACACCTACCTTTGACTCTGTTGTTCTCACCATTGCAGCAGGACACCTACCTTTGCATCTTTCTTGTTCTCACCATCGCAGCAGGACACCTACCTTTGACTCGTTCTTGTTCTCACCATTGCAGTAGGACACCTACCTTTGACTGTTGTTCTCACCATTGCAGCAGGACACCTACCTTTGACTCTTTCTTGTTCTCACCATTGCAGCAGGATACCTACCTTTGACTCTTTCTTGTTCTCACCATTGCAGTAGGACTCCTACCTTTGACTGTTTGTTGTTCTCACCTTTGCATCATGACACCTACCTTTGACTGTTTCTTGTTCTCACCATTGCAGTAGGACACCTACCTTTGACTCTGTTGTTCTCACCATTGCAGCAGGACACCTACCTTTGACTCTTTCTTGTTCTCACCATTGCATCAGGACACCTACCTTTGACTCTTTCTTGTTCTCACCATTGCAGTAGGACACCTACCTTTGACTCTTTTTTGTTCTCACCATTGCAGTAGGACACCTACCTTTGACTCTTTTTTGTTCTCACCATTGCAGCAGGACACCTACCTTTGCATCTTTCTTGTTCTCACCATTGCATCAGGACACCTACCCTTGACTCTTTCTTGTTCCCACCATTGCAGTAGGACACCTACCTTTGACTCTTTCTTGTTCTCACCATTGCAGCAGGACACCTACCGTTGACTCTTTCTTGTTCTCACCATTGCAGCAGGACACCTACCTTTGACTCTGTTGTTCTCACCATTGCAGCAGGACACCTACCTTTGACTCTTTCTTGTTCTCACCATTGCAGCAGGATACCTACCTTTGACTCTTTCTTGTTCCCACCATTGCAGTAGGACACCTACCTTTGACTCTTTCTTGTTCTCACCATTGCATCAGGACACCTACCTTTGACTCTTTCTTATTCTCACCATTGCAGTAGGACACCTACCTTTGACTCTGTTGTTCTCACCATTGCAGCAGGACACCTACCTTTGCATCTTTCTTGTTCTCACCATTGCAGCAGGACACCTACCGTTGACTCTTTCTTGTTCTCACCATTGCAGCAGGACACCTACCTTTGACTCTGTTGTTCTCACCATTGCAGTAGGACACCTACATTTGACTCTTTGTTGTTCTCGCCATTGCAGTAGGACACCTACCTTTGACTCTGTTGTCCTCACCATTGCAGCAGGACACGTACCTTTGACTCTTTGTTGTTCTATCCGTAGTGGGTTTTTCACCTGCCTCAGCAGAGACGGCGCTGTATATGATGACCTGAAGTACGTCTGGCTCCAAGGAAGACAGGTGAATTTCCCCCCTTCGTCTTTACGCCCCACAGTCCCTACAGTGATGCTATTCACAGTCAGAGAGTGCTCCTCAAGCGGTACCACTTATCTGCTACCTCCCTGAGGTGGCAACGCAGCTAATGGTGCAAGGCCTGGGCATCTGTTGCGCTGTACTTTGGATCTCCTGGAATATTGTGTCTGCCCTTTACCACCCTGCTTAAGAGATTCTTTTGCCTCCTTTCTTTTGGGCAGGTCTGGATGTACTGCCGCTTGTACCGTAAGGTCGCCAGGTACCACCGGTCTGACCTTCTCCAGGCAGCTCTCTCAGGTGAGGTGTTGCAGCTTTATCACTTCCCCACTCTCTCAATCGCCTTCATCCTTCTTTCTTTCTCTCTAATCACCTCTCTCCTTCATTCTATTCTTCTCTTTATTTTCCTCTTTCTTCCCCTTTCCAGTACTCTTCTGCTTTCTCTTTTGTCCTTTCCTGTATTTATTTTTCCTCTCTCTAGCCCATCTGTCTTTTCTCTCCCAATCCTCCACCTCTCCTTGCTCCGCCCTCTCTCTTGCTCATTTCTCACCCACAGTCCCTACATGCATTACAGTGATGGAGAAACAGGGGTATTGGCAGCCACCCTGGCTTGCTCTCTGCTATCCCTGGCACTCCCCTTGCCACCCAAGGTCTCAGGGATCTTGAAGGCGGCAGCTGCAGTGTCAGAAAAGAAAATTGACTAAAGAGCTTCCTTTACTCACTGGAGATTCTACACCTTGCCCTCTTTCCAGACCCTCATTAGCAAAGAGGCCATTGTAAGTCTAAAGGTGGTACAAGGGTTCAATTCTGTGATGTCATCAGGTGGTCATAGAGGTGCAGGATGTCACTTCCCCATTTTGGTCAATTAGCATCAAGGCCACCGTTCAGTCCACAGCCCACCCGCCTGCTGTCACGGTTTCTCCGGCTGAAGAGGCACAGACCCTTCCTCCATGTGTGGGGGTGCTATCTAATCACTTATGTCTTGCATGTGTATTCCCTTTTCCTGCTCTCTCCACAGCGGGTGAGTTCTTGCTCCGTCACGCCCGGGTTTCAGCAGGCTCAATGAAGTGCGCCTTCATTCTCACTCACGACGGGAAGGCTGTGAAAGTCCAACGCACAATATTTAGTGAATGCTTTTACACGATGGCTATGGACGAGCTTTGGAGGGTCACCGGAGAAGAGAAATATAAGGTGTGTATCCCTCTACCCAAAATCCCGAGAGCCAGGCCTTAGAGACCAGTGATGTAACTCCCAGATCCAGGCTTTAAACAGCTGTTATGTCCTGCAGGCTAGACCAGTTCCACAGGTGGGATGTGAGAATGGGTGAGTTTGGGGGTTGAAAAGAACAAGAAGGCTGCAGACTGGGGGAGATGAATGCTAGGCCATTTCTTACGCTTGTTTCTCCCCAAAGCCTTCAAAAGCACCCAGAAGCTGCTCCTACCATAAAGCCTTTGCTTGTATTGGCAGAAAGAAGCCGTAGCAATGATGGACCAAATCGTTCACTGGGTGCGAGTGGATCCCACTGGGCTGGGTTGCCTGCCCATGCCTGGCGCTGCCCCCTCCAGCAGCATGGCGGTGCCCATGATGCTGCTCAACCTGGTGGATCAGCTTGAGGAGGGGGACCAGGAAACGGTGGAGAAGTATTCGACGCTGGGGGACTGGTGCGCAGAGCAGATCCTACGGCATGTCCAGGTAGGCAGGAAACCGCCATTGTATCCTTGTTCAAGAGAAGACTTGAGTAGGAAGAAGGAGACTAGGTCCAGCCGTGGCTTGGTGGGGGCGGGAGGGACGAGGGAGTGGAAGCAGATACTACCCCGGGCACCATACCTCCTTCAAACAACTAACTTTGCATATTCTGATTTTTTACTCTCCGCTAGCGGGATGGACAGGCGGTCCTCGAGACTGTTTCTGACGATGGCAAAGAGCTCCCAGGATGCTCAGGGCGGCTTCAGAATCCAGGTACTGGAAACCAGCAATCCACGAAACGTTCATGTATCCCCCCCGCTGGGTGTGTGCGGTGAATCTCCTCTGTATCCCTCGCTGGTAATGAGCTGCGCGCTGCTGATCTGCGGTATCCCTCCACTGGTAAAGAGCTGTGCGCTGCTGATCTGCTGTATCCCTCCGGTGGTAAATTTATGATACGCTGCCACCTACTGCCTCCATTAGTTACGGCGTTTCTCTTTCTCCTGAAGGTCATGCCATCGAGGCTGGCTGGTTTCTCCTTCGCCATGCCATGAAGCGACAAGACCAAGTTTTGAAGACCAAGGCCATCGAGAAGTTCATGCTGCTGCCTTTCCAGACGGGCTGGGACATGGATCACGGTGGCCTTTTCTCTTTCCAAGATGTTGACGGTCATTGTCCCACTCAAGTAGGTCTAAAATCTGGGCCATCACTATTTTATTCTCAGATGGAAAATTCTTCGAAAAAGTGGTTCGGTTATCCCATTGGTTAGTAAGATGTACCTAAAAACTCAGTTGAGCAACTTATGCAGCCCCAATCCACCAAGTGTTAAGAATGGGACCCTTAGCCCCCGGCTTCTCGCCGGCTATGATAAACTAGATTCAGGTCCTGTCTAATTTTCTAAATCTCAATGATGCTTTTTCCTTCCCATTGCCCCTCATACTCTAACATAATGCACTCACAGGAACAGACATTTTCACTTTGTTGATACTTTTAGCCTATTATAAAAGACTACTTTTTTTTTCATTTTCCATATTCTTATTTAGTCTTTGCTTTTTTCGGCACTACAATATCTTTCTTTGACAGTGATGCGATTAGGATAATATTTTTTTGTGTCTTATGTTTTGTTTTGTGTTTTATGCCTCTCATTCAAAATGGTAGCTACAGGAACAAGGAAGGGCATCAGGAAGCCTGGTCTTTTAATGTATTGTGTTCACTGCTCTGCTACACACTGACATGAATACATGCCTGGTGTTAACACGTGGCGGCCTAGTAACAGGCAGTTTGCTTGTTCTCTCTCCAAAAAGGACAGGAAGAAAGAGGTCTTTAGGTACTAACCTTCTATGAGGTGAGTTGGGCGGCTTTGGGTAGACCAGTACCACGTACTGGGCAGAACAATCCCAGAGGGGTCGATCCACGCGGTTTACAGTTTAGCAGCACTGCCCATGTCTATAACTTGGCAAATCAACAGGGTAAAGAAGGCATTTCATTCTTCAGTACTGATCCTTAAAGTATAGTCATCCATGCACATTAGTGTAGAGCAGAGGTCTTCAAACTTTTGGATGCCGAGACCCCCCTGTCAAAATTTTCAGGCGTGAGGACCCCCTCCTGACCAAAATTTCAGACTTGGTACTCTTCATCATCGACCACCATAAACACCCCCAGTTCCCATGGCAAATTTTTACTGTGGGGAAATATTATTAAACCGGGTTTAGCAAATCAAAGGTTTGTGGGTGACTGTGGTTCGGAGTCGGAGGCTTACTACACAGTTCAAAGAAAAAGTCTCCAAAAAGAATTACCCAAAAAGGCACAACGGTACTTTATTTTTCCCAAACACAACATAATTTGACACAGCTTATTTGGATAATAACACATTTCTGAACTAATGTGTGGGTGTGCCGGTTTTTCTCCAGAGAAACGGTCAATTTGTGGATGTACTCTGTGCTCCACCTCAAATCTTGAATTGTACTTCGTCTTTAATACTGCCAATGCTGAGAACCCAATCTCACAAAAATATGATGGCTAAAAGGCAGAAGAGCCTAGAATGCAATTTTTGACAAACATTAATGTTCTTCACAAATTGAGGCAAATCTAAAGAGGTGTGGAACGCTGTGTGGAACGCGCATCGCCAAATCTATAGCTATGCAGAATACACAGCAACAGCAAAACTGCATAATTCTAGTGTCCCTCCCTGCCTATAACCAGGGCAGTGTGAGCCTAACCACCACTGCTCAACCAGGCCCATTCACTGTTCCCTACTAAGCCTGCGTGGCACTCTGCCCTCTGGACACTGCGCTGCTCCCCATCCTTTGGACCCTGCACTCCTCTCCACACCTTTAAATGAAGCCCCAGTTACTCAATGCTGCGAACTTTTGAAAATATACAAACATCAAAACAACTATAATAGAAAATGCTTGTTTTCGTTGTGGCGGTATTTGTTTTTTCTGCCTGCAGCAACATCCACATACCGAGTAAAATTCTGTTTTGGTGTCAGGACAAATCTTTTTAACAATGCTGTGTTTTTTGAATGAATGTTATGTGAAACTGGTTTCTGGTCCAAACTTTCTAAAGAGAAAGAAAAGGACAAATATTCGGGCAAAATATTTAAAAAGAGAGTGCGTGAGATAAAGATTGACGACAGTCACAAGAGAGTGGTACGAAAGAGTCCACTGATTAAGAGAGAGAGACACGCTGAACTAAGACAGAGCACAAACGCACTCTCAACCATGGAAAGGGGTGAGACGCACCAAGCACCTCTCTGGTTTCCGCTGACATCAATGTCCACGCCAAAAAAGAAATCCTGAGACGGGGTCACTCGGTGACCCGGAGGTGCTGCAGATTTACACTTTTGAGAATAAATATCCAAATCTTACCTGGCCCTGGTTTGGGAGCAGCAGGGGTCCCCCTTAAAACCAATCCATCTTTCATATCTCCCCTTTGATCTCCCACACCTTCTTGAACCAGCATCCACCACAGTATTCCCTCTCTTCCCCTATCGCTGCTCTCCCTCACCCATGTCGCATCAAATTTTCTTTTTACCTCATAGATCACCTCTCAGCTATCTTCTCTCACCCTTCAACAGTCGCCATCCACTCTGCCCTCACCTCTCCTCTTGCGTTTCCGCACTTCCTTCGCCACTTCACAATTCTCCTCATCCCTGACCTCTTAAATCGAATTCTCTCCCTCCCTTGCCGCCCTCGTCACCTCTCTCGGCTATCTCCTCTCACCCTCGCACTCTTTCACGTCTCTCACCTTGCGTCTGCTCACTTCACTCACATCATCCACCCCTTCTCTCGAGTCCCCTCTCATACCCGCATCCTGCCTCTCGCTTCGCACCTCGCTCCTTGCCTTCCAGTCGGCCTCACATAGACCCATCTCCCTTCCGCATTCATAACATATTATGGTACGTGTTGTGCACCATTATTTCTTCTGTATGTATAGGCACAGTATGTTTGGTTTTCTATTTTAGCTGTCTGTTTATTCCTATTTCATCGATATACATCATCTTCCAAGTATTTGCCCTTATTTTTCACTAGCTTCTTATGCAAAGTTTGAGGGGCACTTCGCAAGTTTTGGTGAAAAGTAACCCTTAATCCAGATTGTCCTCGAGCTTTTTTGTTGTTATGGTTCATAGGATACAATATAAGCAATAAAGCAGTATAGGAATTACAAAATCTGGCTCCATGTTTGCCTCTGTGTGACTCCTCGTGCAGCGCTTTGACACTCTTCGGAGCCTTAACTGCGCTTCAAAAAAATATACAAAATAATATGAGAGGCCTTGAAATTTAGCAACCAAAACAGGCCCGAGGCGAATATACACATGCCTTATTAAAACAGCCTGCCTGGCCTACGTAATATTCTACCTAATCAAAAAAACACAAATGAGAGAATCTTCAAGGAGGAAGAAAGCATTGTGGGAAACAGTTTCAGGCAGGAAAATTCTTATAGATAAGAATGTCTGTGCGTGTATGTTTGTGTGTATGTCTGCGGGGTGAAAAGCCAGGGCATGGTGGATGAGGCGGGGGAAGAGGCAGCTTACTTACAAGTTCTACGAAGTTTCGGTTGCCTTGGCAACATGGAAATAGTTTAGAGAGGAGTGCAAAGGCTGCCACGAGGAAGAAGCATGAAAAGGACACCAGCTGAAAAAACACAGCAGCAGCAGCAACGAGTAAGACCAGGAAAGGCAACAGGACGGAGTGCAAGGAAGCGGGACAAAATAATATCGAAGCACTCCAGAGCATTCCACAGGTGCATATTTATGGCCTCAGTTCCGGCATTTCCTGATGTTCATCCTGCAGTCTCTCTGATTGGAGGACAGTCGTGGATGACGTTGTATTCTTTTACGATGTCCTCCAATCAGAGAGCACATTGAGATGCACTGAATCGGAATCCAAAACAAAGAGCAAACGCTTTGGATTCCGGATCCAGGCAGTTCCATGCAGGAGTGTGACCGGGAATGCGTGACCCCCTTTGTATGTCTCCACGCCCCCCCTGGGGGTCGCGCCCCACAGATTGAAGACCCCTGGTGTAGAGTGTTGTTGCAATGGCTCAGTGCTGCCATCAGCTTGTCTTGTTTGGAAAATGGCACCCTGTGTACAGCAATACCCTGAGCTGGGCTACCTCTGATGAGGCTGCACTCTCCCAGATATGGAAGATTCCCCATAGCATTAGACATTTGTCTAAGATGGCTGCCTGGTAGGAGCTCAGCCCCGGAGCTCCCGGGTTGGGGATACCAAATTGGTATATATCCCTCGTAAACCCTGCCATCCACCTCGCATCGACATATTATTGTGTCACAAACTCCTCCTGGACTACGATTTTCTACGTTGGAGTCGCTTACCTGCACCTGGAAGGCGCCTTGTCTTGGGCTCGACGGAACTGCCCGTTTCTGCCTCGGCGCCCGCGGCACCCACCACCATCCCTGAAGTTGGCACTCGCAGGCTGGATCGTCCAAGGTATTGTCGCTTGGATGCAACCCACGCTCCCTGCCTTCAGGCTCCGTCTTCTGGGCTTGCCGTTTCCAGCTCCGGCATCTTCATAAACAACATGATCGTTGCCTCCCAGTCGGGAGAATCCACTCGAGGACCCGGACCCTTTCTCGGAGCTCGGTCACCTTTGCTGATCTGCGTGGGTGTGGGCAGCCATAGAACCCCCTCTGCTTGGAATTAAACCCTATCCGGAGCCTCTCTCATCAGCGCCGGCCGCTGCCGCCTGCCAAGGTACGGCCTGCTGCGGTGGTTTCCGATCTCCTCGGCTCCAGTCTCACTTCGACACCAGACGTCGGCAGCCGGGGATCAGTCCCGGCCTGAGACTCCCGTTAAGAGGCCTCGCTGAAGCCCCCATCCTGACCTCTTCAAGCGGCCTGCTTCAGCCTGTTTTCCACGGCTCCCTCATTATCCCGACACCTGACACCTGCTGCCGGGGATCAGTCCTGGCCTGAAGTCATCGAGAGGAAGCCATCTCCTCTAGGAAGCCCCCATCCTGACCTCTGCAACCGACCTGTCTCAGCCCCCTGGGGTCGGCCGCCATTTCGCGAGACGCAGCGCAGGCCAGCTCGACTGCCTCGAGGGTGGGTGGGTCGCCTGCAGCCGGGAGTGAGGATGTCCCGGAGGGAGAGCGTCCCTTCCACCACCTGTGTTTCTGGCATATCCCGCGGCCGTTCCCTCTCTCCCCCATGTTTCCATTGCAGCCGTGACTTGTGACGAAATCGCATCGCCCATCTCCATCGACCCCCCTGGGTGCGGCCCACATTGAGAGCACGACCACCGTTACACACTGATCTCTTATGTCCCTGCAACGTGCCACAAGGTTTGACTTTTCTGCTTTATTCGATTGCCACAAGATTTGATTATTCTTCTCTTTCTTCTGCCAATTCCCTGTTGCTTCACTTGTAACATGGCTGTCTGCTTGTGCTGATTATAGTTTACTCCCCGTCTCCCGCTGCCCCCTGCTGGCCACCTCAACGCTTCAATTCTGCCAACTCTGTTCTTCTTGTTTACCAATTCCTTGTGCTGTACTTCGATCACAGGCGTCTGCTTGGGCTGTTTACTGTTTACCTCCCGTCTCCTGCTGCCCCCTGCTGGCCACCTCAATGCCTCAAAATTTGCCCACTCTGCTTTATTCGTTTGCCAATTCCTTGCTCACTCGGATCACGGACGTCTGCCTGGGTTAATTGCTGTTTGCCTCTCCGCTCTCCCGCTGCCCCCCGCTGGCCACCTCAACCCCTACTTTCTAATCACTATATAAGATTTTACCGGAGTACAGATTTTACCCCATTGTATCCTTTACTTCAGGGTGATTCAGCAACCTGGGGGTCTCGATAACTGATCAACGCTGGGGCCGCCATTGTCTTTGTAGTGCGGTGCCCCTCCCCATCAACATCGAGTGTTTCACTGTTCACCAGCCATGAGGGCACCTGAACTTTTGTGGTGGCGACTTGGTGAATACTTTGTTTTCTGGCTCTTGAGCCTTGCTGGCTCCATGTGGTGGCTTGGATTGGGCATGCTCTGACCTGTCTATGCTTCTATTTATGTTGGGGACACAGAAGCTTTGGGCAGCAGCCATTTGTGCAAGACGTTTATTTCCCACTTCATCCACGGCACAGAACACTTTAACTGGAGCTCTCTGAGAGTGTGGAGCGAGTCAACCCTTCACATTTATTGCAGGCACGAGCCCCTCGCTGCTGGCCGGAAAACGCACCTGTGTTGGCCCCATGAGCCTTTGAACCTGATGCCTCACCCGGGCCCGCTGAGTCCCTCGACTCCTGACGATAAACTGCCACGAGGTCACGTGAGGCCGATATATCATAGAATCAGGCGCTGCTAGAACCAATCCATACGGTTGAAGCAGAGTCTCTCCTAAGATCCCTGAGAGTTTAACAGGAGTTGATCCTGTACTCCACCTCCACTGCAGAGCAACACGGTTCCTCGCCGGCTGATCGGAAGACCTCCCCTACCTCCGATCAATCTCACTCTCACTGCCTAATCTCACTGTCACTGTCCACCCACACTGTCTAATCTGACCCATAGACATATGCACTATAACCCACCTGTAACGGCTTTACGACTATGTATATGTCTTAAAGTGTCTGCCCTGATCTGATGCTTATTACTACTGTTGTTGTTTTTCACTACCTGCATTTCCATCCGCCTTCCTAACCGCTCTATACTCCTCTCGGCTTAACAATGTATTCCCCATCCTCCACCCACTGAGAAACACTAATGCCTACTCGAACTCTGAATCTTACTATACCTTAACCCTCCTACATCCCTCCTCTTAACCCTTGACACAAACCACTGCCCCCCTATCCTATTAGCACCAAGCACCTTCCTGGGCCTCAACCCCTGCCTTGCTCCACTCTCTACTGACAACCTCCCAAATCCTATTATCCCCACGCCCGCCCCTACCTCGCCCAAAATTCTCATCCCCCCGCCAACCCCGTCAATGCACTTCACTCTTACGCCCCCACCCGGCTTTGCTACCGTGACCCCCAAAACTAACCCCTCCCTCTTTCCACACCCTCTCCCTCCGCACTCTTACCCAACCCTCCCTCCTCAAAACTTCTCCCCTTCCCTCTCTTTGCCTGCTCCCCTATTCTCCACCAGTCAAACCGCATCACCATGTCCCACCTCAATACCATCCACACACCATGCCCTCCTCCTGCCTTAACCGTCAAACACCCCGCCCTCACCAAACATGGACCCAACTCTTGGACCATTCCCTACCCTCCCAACCTCTCAGAAAATGCCAAAAAGAATCTTAAACACACACTCCTAGTCCGACATCCTGAAACCCTAATCGAAGACAACTACCACAGCCCCACGTCCCCCATTAAAACTAACTATATTTTCTACACCAAACGCCCCTCCAAATGGAAGAGCACCTTTTTACGCCACCTCCCAGTATCGAGTACAATTAAAATCCCCCACGGTTACAAACTTGCCACTTCTCCAACCTCTTTTCCCAGGTGAAATAGCCATTTCCATCTACAAAACTGGAAACATCTTGATCCAAGCCTCTGAGCAGCACCTCACAATTTTTGAACTCCTCTTCAGCACTCTTTCTGACCAGCTGTCACTTCCTACACCCCCCCCAACACCCTCCCAATCCCAAAACCCCTCCTGGCTCCCCGCTGCCGCCCCAACCCCTAACATTCTCCCTAACGACAGTCCCTCTCTTGAACTCTCCCCTGCCGCAATCCTCTCCCCCCTCCCCACACCTGCTCCCTCACCTACCCCCTCCCAGCTCTCCTCCACCTCTCCGAGGCAAACCCCAAGACACCCCTATCCGTAATGACACAGCCCTCTCCTTAACTCCTATTCTGCCTCCCCCCTGGAACTAGCCCCCCCTCCTCCCCTAATACACTCCTCCAAACTACTATGTACCCTTATGACCGCCCGCCTCCAGCTCCCAATCACCTCCCTAGCACCCCTCCCCCCTCTTAACCGTCCAATAACGAACATAACGCCTCATACTCTTGCCCCTTCCTCCACAAACTATACCTCCACCCATTACGTCACTACCACATCCCCACCCGCGCCTCACACTCTCCCTTCATATCTCCCCCTTTCCCCCCCACTCCCCACCAGTCCATCATACAACACGCCCATCCCTCCCTCCCAACACCAGCCCACACCCCTCCCCTGGCCTTACCCACTCCCCAGTTAAAAGCTGCACTCCCTACATCAACCCCACCTGGCGAACCGCCATCTCCAAGTTATAAACCTTCTCACCCTAGCCAATCCGTCCCTAACTCCCTATCCATTCCAGCCACTCCCACTCCCCTCCTCACCAACCTCAATCAAACACTTCGTAACTTGGAATACAATCTCTCTACCCTGGTTACTGAACTTACCCTTCTCCGAAAAGATTTCAATCGATTCAAATCCGACAAATCCACAGCCCACCCACCCTGGCCCTCTGCCCCACGCGCTAGCCCTCAAAACGCCCATACCCCAAACATTGGTTAACAACGCCTCTCCTCACCCGCTCTCACAGACCCCTTCGAACCTCGAATACCTACTCCGCCTCCGCCCTCTCTGTCCTCTGCAGTACCTACCTCAACAAACCCCCCAAAGATCTGCTCCCCCTCACTCCAATATTCCTGTTATCTTAGGGACTAGCAGAATTCCCGTCTATCCTAGCTCCCCCAGACCCCCCCTCAACTCACCACCATTCAACTACCCCCGCCCCTAATACCAACGCTAAACCCCTTACCTGCATGCTCGTGAACTGCCGCTCAGCCGTCCGGCATGCGACCGAAATCTCAGAAACCATTCTTAACGAAGATGCCGACATCGCCTTCCTCACTGAAACCTGGCTCAAAAATCACTCTACACCCATCCTTGACCTTCTTGCCCCCCCAGGATACTCTATTCTCAGAAAAGACAGACCGGAAAAAATAGGGGGGGGGGCCATAGCAATCATTTTTAAAGAAGAGCTACAACTCTCCCCAATTAACACTGACTACACTACCTTTGAATACTTAGGAGCTGAACTTAAAATGAAAAGCTCCCCCCCAATACGACTGCATAACATCTATCACCCACCTGGTGAACCCCTTCCCTTTGCCGAAGAACTATCAGACCTTCTAACTAAATCGCTACTTTCCAACTCCAAAAATATCTTCCTAGGAGACCTTAACCTGCACTGGAATGAACCCGATGATCCCACAATCAACCTTCTCAATAACCTTCTTGAGATTAGTGACCTCAAGCAACTCTGCCACTCCCCTACCCATGCCAAAGGAGCTATTCTTGACGCCATCATCTCCAACCCTGATCTGACATCCTTAACCAACATTATCCCTATCGACTGGTCTGACCACCATCTCATTCTGTTCACGATCTCCCCCAGCCCCACCCGCCCCTATAAAAAACAACAAAACTACAATTATGACCAGAAATCTTAAGCAAATCCCCCCGGCGCACTGGAACTTAAACTCCAATCCCAACTCAGTCTCACCCCCTCTCTTCAAATGCAAATGAACTCACTGAACACTTTAATAAAACTGTCTCAGAGGTTTTAGACCAACTCGCCCCTCTGAAAAGTAAAACACTAAAAAATGCCCCCTCCAAATCATGGTTTACCCTAGACCTTAATAAAGAAAGACGCTCACTTAGATTGGCAGAAAGAACATGGAGACAACACCCTTCCCCATCCCATCTTGCTCTCCTTAGAACTGCAAGATCCTCCTACAAAAAACACATCTTTTCGGAAAAAGCATCTTTCTTTCGTCTACAACTCTCACGGGCCAAAAACAGACCTAGAGAACTGTTCAACATTATTAGAAACCAAACCTCCCCTGCACCCCTCAACCCGGTGGCCTCCACTAACAAATGTGAAGAAATTGCCAACTTTTTCACTGAAAAAATTGCCAAAATCGACCGTGCTTTCCTTGATACCCAACCCTTGCTCACCCCTCAACATTCCCTGGGTACTCCACCTTATCCCCCACTGCCCTTGAAAACACCCCCGACTCCCTCACTCCTCCTCCCCTCACATACCCCTCCTGAACCCCCCCTTACTATCACACAGCTTAAAAATAACGCCTCATGGCATAATTTCCACCCCGTCTCTGAACGGGAAGTCTTCAACATCCTATCCAAACTCACACCATCCTCCCACACTAAGGACCCTCTCCCTTCCACACTCGTCCAAGATCTCAAACACGTTATTGTCCCTTACTGGACCAACATCATTAACGCCTCCCTCTCAACAGGGAATGTTCCCACCTCCCTTCAACTCGGACAAATCTCCCCCATTCCCAAAAATCCCAAGGCTGACACCAATGACCCCAACAATCTCCGCCCTATCTCCAACCTCCCCCTCCTCTCTAAAGCCCTAGAAAAGCGCGCCCTTCTACAACTGGACAAACACATTGACACATTCAACCTTCTAGACCCCCTGCAATCTGGCTTCCGCAAAGGTTGCAGCACTGAAACTGCACTGCTCAACATAGTCGACGACATACACCTTGCCCTGGATAAGGGTGAGACCTACCTACTTATCCTTCTTGACCTCACCGCTGCATTTGACACAGTCTACCACCCAACCCTACTCAATACACTCAAAGATCGCTTTGGCCTTAATGGCACTGTCCTCAACTGGTTCACCTCCTACTTCCAACATAGAACCCAACAAATTAAAATTCAAAACTGCCTCTCTAGCCCAACATCTGTCTCCCTAGGTGTCCCGCAAGGTTCCATCCTCTCTCCTGCCCTTTTTAACCTCTTTATGGAACCCCTCACCCCGATACTTAAACAAGCCAAAATCAACTATCACCTGTACGCTGATGACACCCAACTGTACTATAAAATAAAATCCCATTCCGACATCCTGCACCTCAACACAGCACTAACCAAGATCCAAACCTGGTTCCACAACAACCATCTTAAACTCAACCCCAACAAAACTGAGATCATCCTCTTCTCGCCCAAAAGCAACCCTCTCCCCATTCAAACATGGATCGCTGACCTGAATGCCCTTAACTGCCCTCTCTCCCTCGCCGAATCTGTCAAATCACTCGGCATCACCATCAACAATAATCTTACACTAAACTCCCATGTTTTAAATTCAGCAAAAAGTGCACTTTTCACACTCCGGCATCTCAAAAAATCAAACCCTTTATTCCAGCGGAAGACTTCAAAGTAATTACCCAATCTCTTGTCCTATCCAAAATCGACTATGGTAACGCCCTTCTCTCTGGTACTCCCAAAATCCACCTTGCCCCCATCAAATCCGTCCTCAACCTCACAGCCAGACTTACAACAAACTGTAAACGTTATGACCACATCTCACCTGCCCTCAAATGGCTCCCCATCGAAGGCAGATCCTCCTATAAAATTGCCTGTATTACACACAAAGCCCTCTATCAGAAGACTCCAACCTATCTAAACTCAAAAAAGCTGGCTGCGCCCGAACGCTGAGAAGCACCAACACTCTCCTTCTAATACCCCCTCTACTCAAAAAAAGCACCTCCCAATCCCGCTCCTTCTCCGGCAAGGCCCCAACCATCTGGAACGCCCTCCCCAAAGACCTTCGATGCAACCCCTCCTATGCCAACTTCAAAAGAAACCTTAAAATACACCTCCTCACTAAATATTGGGGAAATTAACTCCCTGTTCTCCTTTCTGACTATTTTCCCTCCTCCTGCCGTTGGCTATCCTGCCTACCCCTCACACCCACTCACCCCCCATACCCTCCTCACCCCCTCCCCTTCATTATATTCCCCCTCCACGATGTCCCTTGAGTCCTCCTTTGCATACTGTAAAAGTGCTTTCTATAATGACACTCTTGCTCTCTCAATTGGTGTTTTTGTTTATCTTATATGCACCCTCCTCACTATGTACTCTAATTGGTTCCTTCTATTTTTGTTTGATCATCTGCTGAATTTGTTTCGTACATTACCACTGCTGTTTTCTTGTTTATTGCCATTGCTGTTGTAAAGCGCTCTGATACCCTTGGGTGGAGCTAGCGCTATATAAAACCTTCAAATAAATAATAATAATAATAAATAAACAAAGGAGTATTACTAGGATTTCATGGTTGTAGCAATGGCTGCTGTATATCACATGCTTGCATACTTCTTCCATCTTGTGTTGGGCTTGGGTGTTGCAAATAGTTTTTCTTTGAAAAAGGAGTTTCGATCCCAAGGTAACTTGTGATACCTCCCTCCGAAACCCACAACACACCAGGACACAGACTTCGCCTTGGACCGTTTTTTTCTGCCAGTGGGTTTGGACGTCACATGTTTCCACTGCTCTGCATCTACTGCGCTGCAAAAAATAATATTCTCGACATCTGACAACCGGAGCGCCAATATACCAAGGATATCAATCAATCGTCAGAGCAGACTGAGCAGCGACCAAAGGCATCAAACATTTATTGATACTTCAACTCTGCATCACGTGATGAGACTGTGGCTAGGCCGTATAAGAATGGGGAGGAAATGGGCAACAAACTATTTTAATATTGCCCTTCGTGCAACTGCTAATTTCTGTCGTCCGGCCAGAATCAGTTTTGTCACCTCCGTCTACCTAAGGACCACAACAGAAGTGCCTGTGCGGCCTTTAATGCCTTCAGATCCAAGATACATTGGGCACTGATGGGGCAGACACTGGACGCATCACTTTATGATGCAATGCCAGGACTCTGAGTCTCCTTCTGCTGTAGCAGCCGAGGACTTAGAAGAACTTGAATCAGCCCCTCCAACCCCAAAGCAACATTCAATGCAGGAAGATTAATGTGGTCAAAGCACAAGCCTTGAAGCCAGAAGGACACCGAGCTGGGTCTTCAGCCAATGTAAACAGCAAAACACCCTAAAACCTGAACTCCAAACACCAAGGAGAGTGTAAGAAATTGAATTGCTGGTTGATGGGAGTGAAACCATACTTAAGCAGAAACCACAATCCTTGTCAGGGTGAAGTCACAAGCAAACCTTCAATTAACCTGTGCTCAACCCTCTGGTAGCTTGGTACAGAGCAGTCGGGCATCACTTGGAAGCAATGTGTAAAGTATTTATGCAGCACTTCAAACAGTAATACAATGAAAACACACTGCAAAAAGGATCCCAGCGTAGAAAAGCAAAGCATTTAAAAAAATAAATAATACAAAACCAAAACAAAAATCCAACCAGCAGAACCAGAGATATGCAGTTTTAAAGATTTAGGTGAAAATAGCGCCAAAAAGCACAAAGCACCAACTGTGGATAGCTGGTCGCACCGGACCTCACACACACAAACTACTCACCTCCTTCACAAATTAGGCTTTGTAATAAATGTGTTGCCCTCAGAGTCGAGCATTCCTCTGAGCCACGTTCAAAGAAGTATAGAGCAAAGCGTACCCCAGCAATGAGAGTGGTGGTGTTTCCATGGTTACATCCTCTTTACCAGACATCACCTCCTATGACAGAGATGGCTAAAGAAACTGGTAGGAATGATGGTGCTGCATATTGCCAAACGCCGAGTTACACATGCATACTCTTCAGGAAAGTCTCCAAGACAGCGATCACAGGTGACTGGGGAGTGGTTGGTTCTGGTGTTTGTGGAGCCCTGTGAAAAGCACAAATGCACATTTGCAACCAAAAGATCTTGTTACTGGGTAGGACGTTTCCTGACCCCCAATCACAAGTGAGCATCAGTACAGATGCCTCCCTCGTAGGCTGGGGAACTCACATGAGCAACCTTGCGCTCTAAGGCCGGTGGTCGACTCCAGGGTGTCTTCTGCAAATCACTGTACTGAAGCTAATGGCAGTGCAGTTTACCTTTCAAAATCAAATTCTTAACAAGGTAGTACTTATTAACACAGACACTGACCATGTACTACCCTCAGAAACAAGATGCCACACGCTCGCCCCAGTTCTCGAATCTTGCACAAACAATTTGACTTCGGTCCATTCGTCATCAAGTATACGTTTTACCAGAACATCTAGGGGTGGACAAAAACTTTGTGGCACACCATAAATTATGTGTTTAATCACACGCAAGAACGCAAGTTGCTGAAGCTTCACTCACAGGTACCCTCACCCACAGTCCTTGAGCAAAACCCTATATTTCACGGGGTCAGAGATCCTTGCATACGCATTTCCCTCACTACCACTGATTCAGCAGATGATCAGGAACATACAGCAAGCCTCAATGACATTGGTCCTCATAGCTCCCACTTGGCTCAACAATCATGGTTCATACTACTTCTAGAGATGTCCATCCGCTTGCACAAGAAGTTACAATTGTACCCAGACCTGTCCACACAACACCAGGGACAGTTGGTGCACCCCAGCCTCAAGATGCTTAATCTTGTGATCTGCCACCTGAGGTCCTGGAATTCAGGTATTAGCAACTTCCTGAAGAATGCATGCAAATTCTGAAAAAGACTAGAAAACCTACCAGACGAGCACGTTATACGGCTAGGTGGAAGCAGTTTGTTCATTACTGTAATAAACTAAATATACAGTGACAGTGCAAACTATAATTTGTCACTTTGTTGATGCATCTACAAAGGCCTGTTCTCGCCTAATCTTCAGTGTGTGTGCGCCTACCTACATTACCACCAATCTTCTCTTGGGGCCATAATATTGTCCTTACTCAACTCACGGGGCCTCCCTTTGGGCTCCTTCGCTTGAGCCCGCTGCAGGTTCTCGCACGGAAGGTGGTGTTTCTTGTAGTCGTCACTTCCCTCCGCAGAGTGAGTGAATTCCGGGCTTTGTGGGTTGAAGATCTTTCTTTATTCAAGTCCAGAAAGACCAAGTTGTCCTTAGAACACACCATTGTGAGTCAACCTCCACTTTCCAAAAGGGTATTCCATACTTTAGAAGTTAGGGGAGCCATTACGTACTATGTGGATCGTACCAAGTCCATCAGGAAAACAAAGCAGCTGTTTGTCGTGTTTGCCAAGCTACAGCTTGAACCAGAATTTTGAAGCTTGGCTTGTCAGGTGGATTGAAAAATGTATGCACATTGTCATGCTACAGCCAAATGCACATTACAGTCTGCACACAGAGCATGTTCACTCGTAAGAGAGGTGCATGAATGCTCCTTCTAGGCAATATCCCATTATCAGAGATATGCAAGGCTTTTACTTAGTCGTCTATGTACATGTTCACTAAACACTACTGTGTGGATATATTCATGTGTGACAGGAGGCACAAGTTTAGGGAATGGGTACTGCTTTCAAGTTCATACACAGCGCATGCGGTCTACAGCAACACACACTGCAACCAGAACACTTTATGTAAAATAATTGGTTTGCAGCTTGTCGTGCGGTAGATTCCCATGCGCTCTACCCACCTCACTGGATGCAAGGTCGAGGTAGCATGTGTGGTACTTGTACTAGAATGCTTTGCATGTTCACACTAACACTTTCCCGAAGGGAAAGAACAGAATCTGAGATGGAGTCTGCGTCCTGGTGCCTTGTGGGTTTCAGGGGAGGCATCACGAGTTACCTCAAACTGAAACTCCTTCAAGGTAAAACAACTTGCATCATCTGAGCCCAACACTAGATGGAAGGAGTGCGCACATCATGTGAATCTACAGCACTACAAGCTGCAAACCGACTGCTGCAGGCAAGTGATGTTTTCTGTGCTGAATATCATTTGACCAAAATACCAGGGACTACAAATTGTGAGGACAAGAATGTCTGGAGTCAGAATATTGTCTGCAGTAATGTCGTCAAGTAAGTTTAAGCTTGGGTAAGGGCTGGAGCTAGGCTTAAATTTGTGGCCAGGATTAAGAAATGATCAGAAAAATATGACACTATTTGCGTAAACAATATTTTGGTAAAATGCATAGGACATACTAAAAAAATAAAAAACTTTTGTTAACTACATTTTGGATCTGACATTTATGCCGCACTATATTTTTGTTGTCTATAAAGTCTTTCATCGGATGTAGTAATAAATTAAAATATGATACGAGTGCAACATATTGGTGCGCTCCCATATGCTAAGAATTTAATGTAAAGCACAATTATCATTACTTGTTAAAGTAGGGAAATGGCCTGTTGGCCACAAGAAAATCGGTTCTGCAGTGGCGACATCTTTTAATGAACTCAAGTATCATACAGATACAGCAAATATTTGAGCTTTTGGGTCCACAAAGCAAGAGAAATGAGCCCTCTCTGGGCTCAGATTGTGTATTTGTAACATTTCAAGATGCCACAGCCACATATCTGCGAGCTTCCATCCTCCTCCGATTCACAGCTCCCAAACCCTCACGTGCCCTGTTCTTTCTTCAGTGTTTCTGCCTATTTGGCTCTCTTTACTGGAATGTTCTTGGAGCTCATGGCTACACCCACCCTACCTGTCTTCAAGAATGCGCTTAGGAAACATGTCACAAATTAAGAGTCCCTCCTGCATGTTCTACGGGGCATGTCTCCCCAACTCACTGGTTCAATGACAGCGGATGGTAACTGAAATATAAATATTTACATAGATGCTAGTCTTTCTTCGCTGTTGATGCTCGCGTTCAGAGGCGTGCGTTGCCCATACCCCAGTCTCACACCACTCCATCTGTGTCAATCATCTCAACAGTCTTGTGTCCTGTGATTGTATTACATAAATATTTGTATTTATAAACTGCAAACCTACCCAGGAGCAGCAAAGCATTTAAGACAGCTTAGTGGACTCAAGCTTCCATTGTAGATATATGTATGTGACATAAAGGTCACAGGTTCAAATCCCCAGCGGATCCACTCAGCCCTTCATTCTTTTATGGTAGATACAATGACTAGCAAATTGCAGAGTGCACTTAGAAATGCAGTCATTTGTATTACATTAATGTGTGTTTTGGGAGATCATAAAACATCATGTACATAGTGTAGAGAATTATATAGTTATGTGAAATGTTTACAATTGCATTACATTTTCACTTATCAACTATTTTAGGTTACAGTTAAATTAATGGGTTTTGTCCAGAGCCCACATTTTTCAGTCAAGTGCTGAAGCCAGGATTAGCATCCCCGTCACCAGGTCCTGAAGTCCGCACTCGAGCCAGTGGACCACATCTTATGTAAAACACTTCTATAAACATTAAATACATGTTTGTGTTGGTTCCATTAGTGGACTCAAGTAAACAAAACAAATGTGATGGGTGAAAGGCTTGAATTAATCTCAGCCACAGGTTTTTACTTGGGCCGAGTCTGCACACCATGCAGTCTCAGTTTGGAACAGCTATATGCTAATCAGTCTTGACCCTGCGCCAATAGGAACAGTCCAGTCCAAACTGCCAAGGCAGGACCTCCATGAATCGGAAAATAATCAACGCAGGTTTCACCCTAGTTATGGGCTCATCAGCCGGGTACAGTTGGTTCCACTGAAACAGTGTGCACGGGACCCACGTCTGGGCAAACCCGTCCCACTTAGGGCGACACAATAAGTATATAAACATTGATGATTGGAATGCTTGAATTAATCTCAGCCACTGGTAATCACTTGTGCCGCATCCCAATTCATCGTTATTCTGCACACCATGCCACCTCAGTTTGGACCCAGCTATATGCAAATCAACCTTTGACCTGCTCCAATGGGAAACGGGCCAGCCCAAACTGCCAGGCCAGGCCATCCCTGCACCAGAACACAAGCAACCCAGGACCGGTTTACCCTTGTTGGCGCTAGTCAGCCGGGTATAGGTTGGTTCCAGTGGCACAGTGAGCACAGGACTGACGCCTGGACATACCCGTCCCACTTCGGGTGACACACTAAAGTAAACAAAAACTGATTGGTCATGGGATGCTTGAATGAATCTCAGCCACACTAGCAGACTCATCAGCTCCACAAAATTGTGATTTAATCACTCCATCCCACTTGTTCTCCTGCCATCACCTCAGTATTTTTACCTCGTCCACTATCAACTCATCAGATATTAACAATACCATTAGTTCGACGCAGTCATCTTGTTGTCATCTTTTCCTCGACGTTTGACCGTAACCAATGATGAATATTAACTATAGGGGAGTTCGTGGCCAAACTTTCCCAAAAACTATCATGATGAGAAAAGGATGAGCGGTGGGACGTCATCAGCAGGGTATAGACATGACCCCCGAAGAGGGAGCTTTAAAGGCTGAGAGGCTGCAGCAGTCGTATCACCACTTGCCATACATGGCGGAATGTCCCCCGATGAGTCTGAAACAGTGCGTTCAAAGTAACAGGTCAAGAGGCACATCTTTGTGCCACCACTTTCTTCTGAGGGCAAACACAAACAAGACCAAGAGGCATCTCGACATAGTGTTACAGATCCATCACAACATCTGGCAGTCAAACTGGCACAGGGATCCTGGCACACAGGCCAAGTGTCACCCAACACAGGTTGTGATAGGTCGATGCCAGGTAACAACAGCTCTTCATCTACACACATGCAAGGCATGGATAAAGTTGATTGCATGTGCAATGCCTGCACCCAGTTAGTCGTAAACACACAGCTCTCTTCTGCTGCACAGGCTGATGAACAATGCGAGAGCTCATGGGAGCACACCCCCTTTTTTAGACCTGTGCTTTTCGTGCCAACATTTGTGTGCAGCAAGGACTGCCGTCATCATTCACCTATCTTTAGTTTCTTAAATGATGGACCAGCGCCATGCAGCCACTCACACTAGAAAGACGCACATTTGAAAGATGCAAAAGAGACTTGTTGCTAGTAAAACACATAGAAGCGGAAGCAAAAAAGCATACGGAGGTGTTTTTGTGCCCACAGTTTATATGAAGACTCCAACAGTGACTACCTGAGTCAAGCATGTAGAGTTCAAAATATTACTGCATTGACTCAATGAAGCAGGGGGCGAGCCGTTTGCAATGTTTATCCAAGAACAGACTTAGTGCAGTATTCTACTGTGTGACTGCCCTGTCCTGCTCCCAGTGCGGTATTCTACCGTGTGACTGGCCTGTCCTGCTCCAAGTGCGGTATTCTACCGTGTGACTGTCCTGCTCCAAGTGCGGTATTCTACCGTGTGACTGGCCTGTCCTGCTCCCAGTGCAGTATTCTACCGTGTGACTGGCCTGTCCTGCTCCAAGTGCGGTATTCTACCGTGTGACTGTCCTGCTCCAAGTGCGGTATTCTACCGTGTGACTGTCCTGTCCTGCTCCCAGTGCGTTATTCTACCGTGTGACTGGCCTGTCCTGCTCCAAGTGCGGTATTCTACCGTGTGACTGGCCTGTCCTGCTCCAAGTGCGGTATTCTACCGTGCGACTGGCCTGTCGTGCTCCAAGTGCGGTATTCTACCGTGTGACTGTCCTGCTCCCAGTGCGGTATTCTACCGTGTGACTGGCCTGTTCTGCTCCCAGTGTGGTATTCTACCGTGCGACTGGCCTGTCCTGCTCCAAGTGCGGTATTCTACTGTGTGACTGTTCTGCTCCATGTGCGGTATTCTACCGTGCGACTGGCCTGTCCTGCTCCCTATGCGGTATTCTACCGTGCGACTGGCCTGTCCTGCTCCAAGTGCGGTATTCTACCGTGCGACTGGCCTGTCCTGCTCCAAGTGCGGTATTCTACTGTGTGACTGTCCTGCTCCAAGTGCGGTATTCTACCGTGTGACTGGTCTGTCCTGCTCCATGTGCGGTATTCTACCGAGCGACTGGCCTGTCCTGCTCCTAGTGCGGTATTCTACCGTGCGACTGGCCTGTCCTGCTCCCAGTGCGGTATTCTACCGTGCGACTGGCCTGTCCTGCTCCAAGTGCGGTATTCTACTGTGTGACTGTCCTGCTCCAAGTGCGGTATTCTACCGTGTGACTGGTCTGTCCTGCTCCATGTGCGGTATTCTACCGTGTGACTGGCCTGTCCTGCTCCCAGTGTGGTATTCTACCGTGCGACTGGCCTGTCCTGCTCCAAGTGCGGTATTCTACCGTGTGACTGGCCTGTCCTGCTCCCAGTGCGGTATTCTACCGTGCGACTGGCCTGTCCTGCTCCAAGTGCGGTATTCTACCGTGCGACTGGCCTGTCCTGCTCCAAGTGCGGTATTCTACTGTGTGACTGTCCTGCTTCAAGTGCGGTATTCTACCGTGTGACTGGTCTGTCCTGCTCCATGTGCGGTATTCTACCGTGCGACTGGCCTGTCCTTCTCCCAGTGCGGTATTCTACCGTGCGACTGGCCTGTCCTGCTCCAAGTGCGGTATTCTACCGTGCGACTGGCCTGTCCTGCTCCAAGTGCGGTATTCTACCGTGTGACTGTCCTGCTCCAAGTGCGGTATTCTACCGTGTGACTGGTCTGTCCTGCTCCAAGTGCGGTACTCTACTGTGTGACTGTCCTGTCCCCAGTGCGGTATTCTACCGTGTGACTGTCCTGCTCCCAGTGTGGTATTCTACCGTGCGACTGGCCTGTCCTGCTCCCAGTGCGGTATTCTACCGTGTGACTGGCCTTTCCTGCTCCCAGTGCGGTATTCTACCGTGCGACTGGCCTGTCCTGCTCCAAGTGCGGTATTCTACCGTGTGACTGTCCTGCTCCAAGTGCGGTATTCTACCGTGTGACTGTCCTGCTCCAAGTGCGGTATTCTACCGTGCGACTGGCCTGTCCTGCTCCCAGTGCGGTATTCTACCGTGCGACTGGCCTGTCCTGCTCCAAGTGCGGTATTCTACCGTGTGACTGTCCTGCTCCAAGTGCGGTATTCTACCGTGTGACTGTCCTGCTCCAAGTGCGGTATTCTACCATGTGACTGGTCTGTCCTGCTCCAAGTGCGGTACTCTACTGTGTGACTGTCCTGGTCCCAGTGCGGTATTCTACCGTGCGACTGGCCTGTCCTGCTCCTACTGCTGTGTGGCTGGCATCAGCCCTCTGTTGGCCACTTCCAGTGTTGGTACACCTTTTACGCTGCAGAAGTCTGACAGGTGGTTTGAGGCACATCCTCTAAGAAATATTTGTAATATGCTGTGTTTAAAAAGCACTCTCAGTCAGGCTGGGCCAGTAACATTGCTGAGAGGTTGACAGGTTGTTGCAACCGCACGTGTGTTCATAGGGCAAGGAGCAAACAGCAGCATCGCGCGCAAGAGGATGTCTTAGTGATTACCCCATAAATTGGCTTAGGGGAACCAATCCCAACGCTGCATTGCAGCATTTTCATTGGCTAAGGGAGCCTAGGTGCTTCGTGCGACGACGAAGTAAGGCTATTTTTTTATTTTATAACCCCCTCACTTCCCCCTGCCCCCGCCACCGTTCCCTACAAGCCGCCACTGTTGTGAAGGTTCCTGGAGGGTGCTAACAAGCATGTTTACATCACAAGGCCTCCACCACCTCTCAGCCCTGTTAGTATGTCAAATGCACGCGGCAGCTTGGCTAACAGTCACCTTCCAATCAATAACAATGACACCTGCAGGATCCGCCCCCAGTCGTGATCCGAATGGTGGAATGTAATGGGGAGTGTCCAAGGTCTCATCGTGACTACGGTAATTCAGTCTATCTAGGGAATCCTCAGTATGTGATCAAGAGCCTGCAGCTAGTTCAGAATGCTGCAGCGTGCACATTGTTGAAGAGTCCAAAACACCATTCGGTCTCCTTTACTCTTGTAACCCTTCATTGGTTACCGCTATGCAAAAGAATTAAATTGAAGTCCCTCTGCCTGGCCCATAAAATGATGTATAACAAAAGTCCTCCCCTAATCCAGAAGCTGTAAACTCCTTACACCCCCAACAGACCACTGCGCTCGGAGGTTCAGAAGCTTTTTGTAGTTCCTACAGTCAAGAAAGCCAGAAGTGGGGGACGTTCTTTTGCCTATTTGGCAGCTAAGCTCTGGAACACCCTACCTCTTTCTCTCAGACTGACCAAGGAAGAAATTAGATTTAGGAAGCTTCTTAAAACCCACCTCTTCTGAAGAGATCCTACTGAGTAAGGTAGGATGGCCATGATTTCAGCGCTCGGAACCCTGTTGGGTAGCCACGCGCTTTATAAATGTCTATATAGTATAGTGTAGTGTTCCACCTCCAAACACCCCATGAAGATACACATCTGCTTGGCATATGTCCAAAGATAACCCTCCCCCTAAGGATTCATAATTAACCATATTGAGTCCATAAAGAGTTAAAGAGCCCTTACGCTCATTTTAATGCTAACGCATTGAAATATTTTATTAGATGAAATCATTTTTGAAACGTACAAAAATATATTGCTTAATATGTACAATGAATGTATAACCTACAAAATTGAATGTGTGATGACTAAGTTTTAAAATTTTAGATGTAAAATAGTCCTTCATGCATTAAAATGAAAGCACTCCATAGGAGGCGAAATAATACGCCAAACAGCCACTAGCATGCAGTGAGAGAGTGAATAATACTCCTCTGGGGTGAAACAAAAGCCCTCTCCATGTTTAAGTATTAGTAAGAATGAATATCGCAAACAGCTGTAGTCAAGCCAGACCTAGTAAGCAACCCTTATCCTAATACTTTAACTAGAACCAAAAGGTGAAAATTGAATTATATTTAATTCTAATATTTAAAAAAAAATCAAATTGAACATTAGATGAAGGAATGGTGTTGTCAAGGTAAGTATTGTGAGGTAATTGTATGTCCCAGTTCAAAAACATTACGAGCATTTAACACTGTAGACCTCATCCTCGCTTCGATAGTTTCATAGAAAGAACAGTGGTGCCAACCAAGAGCGGCCGCCCTCTGAACCCACCCTGTGTCATGGTGTTTGCCTCATGAGTGTATCTTATAATGTTTATGAGCTCTCTTCTCCTTCGCATGTGGCTATCCCATATACTACATTGATGATGTCATTGTGGCACATGTAGAGTTCAGATCTGCACTCCACTGCTCCCTCTGCAGCCTGCCAGAGAGGGTCTTTCCAGTGTCCTTCCTATTGTAATCTATGTACATCCTGGTGCTTGCACGGCCTTCCTTCATGTGGTCGCACACGGGCTCTGCAGAGAGAACAGACACGCCGTCGAAGGATCACACACAGGTGTATGACTCCCGCCTGTATACCTCTCTTGCAGCTGGAGTGGAACATGAAGATGTGGTGGCCGCACAGCGAGGCGATGATTGCGTTCCTCATGGCCTATTGCGAGACCCGCGACCCTCAGCTGCTGCAGCTCTTCCAGAAGGTCTACGAGTATGTCTCCAGCCGGGTATGTTCTGTCCGGCTGCTTGAATGAGCCTAAGTAGTTGGTATGGAGCCGTAGAAGGGTCCTAGGATGTTCTTGCCGTGTGGTGGTCTCAGTGACATAAAGGAAAGCGTGGAGACCGGTGTCTCCTCCGTACGGCTCCAACAGGTCATGTCCAACCCCACGGTCTGATATTCAAAGGTAAAGTCTATGGTTCGGTTTAGACTAGAACCAAGGAGCCTCCTTCCACTAGGAATGAGGAAAGGACTTCTTCCGCTCTCAATTCTAAAATGCTTTTGTTGGGGGTGGTTTGTGGTGGCCAAAGAATGTGGTCAGTTCTTCTGCACCACTCAGATTAGACCCGAAATTCTGCAGCCAATCGAGAGTCTATCTGCTAGCCCTCTCTTTGATATTTGATGAACTTTACAAGTCGTTTTGTTTTTAAGAAAATCTCTTATATTTATTGTATTATTTCATGCTCTATTGTTTTAATTTTTTACATTTTTTTTAATGTATTCTTTTTATATAATGATAGAGGAATGATAATAACAGGGTGAACTAGAACTGTGCAGAATAATGCAGGACCCTCTGGTGGCATGACCGGTGAGACGAGGATTGCCAGGGTAAATACTTGGGATAAATATAAAAGAAATCCTTTTACAATGGACAGTGGACTTTTACTTCCACCTCCTGGCCCTGATGTACAGCCTCAACCTAGACTCTTGTGATCAAGTGCCAGACCTGGGGTCCCCTTCGCTGTGCCTGATCCAGACCACGGGTTTCTGTGGGAGGTGCCTTGATTCATGGTTGTCATGGCAACCCCTGCCTGTGTAATGTAAGGACTACATATGCGGCATATGACCCGGTTTCCAAAGCAATATCTACTCTGCTCCTCGCCATGAAGGTTGTTTAATCCCAGTGTAGCTTCCCCACAGCCTTTCTGGGTCCCTTCCTGTGGAAGTCATTTCAGTTCTAAGAATCTCTCTCTACAGCCCCATCATTTCTCTCCACATGGGAGTACTCCTCTTTAGGAAACTATTGCACCTGGAGGTATTTCCTTTCATAACAATTTGTAATATCCCATTCCTCTTGTGGTCCAGGGGGTGGGGGGTCTCCACCCTGTCTACGTGCTCTGTTGGCATCACCTCGTCATCCCAGAGAGCCCCCCCCATCTGTACGGTACACTCTGATGCTGGTCATACGACACTACTGATCCTTCTGGACCTTACGGCGGCCTTCAATACCATCTCTCCTTTGAGGTTGGTGGGCAGGCTTAAGGAAATGGGGATCAGAGGCGCTGCCCTGAACTTGCTTACCTCATTCCTTACAGACCGGTCACAAATAGTTAAGATGGGTCAATTTTACTCCGGTCCCAATCAGTTGTTCTGTGGAGTCCCTCAGGCTCCTCATTAAGCCCGACCCTTTTTAACATTTATGTTGCCCCTCTAGCCAGGGTCGTAAGATCCTTTGGGCTGGAGGTGCTATCTTATGCTGATGACACTCAAATTATGGTATCTATTACCAACAGCATAGAAGCATCGGCAACTAATTTTAAAAACTGCATGCAGGCAGAGGCCTCCTGGATAATAGAGAACTATCTCAGACTCAATGGGGACAAAACTGAGGTTTTAGTCTTTGGAAACCAACAGGACATCTGGTCAGAGGTCTGGTGGCCTGATACGATTTGCCCGTGCCCCGGGTCCATCGCAAAAAATCTTGGCATCTTAGTTGACAACTCCCTTTCCCTGGGCCCCCAGATTAGTAGAACGGTGTCCGCCTGCTTTGGGATTATTAGGACTCTCAGGAAGATTTCTCAATTTCTTTCCTTTTCCTCCCGAAAACAGGCTGTTGTTGCCCTCGTGTTGTCCCGATTGGACTATTGTAATGCTCTCTACTTGGGTATCAACAAGGGACTCGTGCATCGACTACAGCTGGTGCAGAACGCTGCTGCCAGGCTGGTGATGGGCCTTCCCAAATACCATTCGGTTTCGGCTACTATCACTAAGCTGCACTGGCTCCCTCCTGGCCGGAGAATACGGTTTGAAACCCTCTGCCTCGCTCACAAGGCTTTCTATAATACTGGGTGGGAAGGCATTAAAAGGCTCTTTCGAAGATATGTTCCTACTAAGCAGTTAAGAGCCGCCAATAAGAATCTGCTGGTAGTTCAGAGGTTTAAGAAAGTAAGGTGGGGGGTAGAGCCTCTGCTGCGGCCAAACTCTGGAATTCCCTTCCCTCCTCAATCTCTGGACTGGAGTCTCACTCTTTCTTCCGTAAGGCCCTGAAGACTGGCTTTTCACCCAATCTTCACCGTGAGCCTTACACATTATCGTCTGTTGGCCCCTTTCCGCAGCGCCTTGACGCCTCTGGGCAAAGTTTACGCTTTATAAGGCTAATATTCATGCATTCACTCTGTGCTACACTCATCCCATCCACTATCTTGATTTCGCAGTTCTCTGACCCGGAGCATGGCGAATGGTTCGGCTACCTGAATCGGGAAGGCGAGGTGGCACTTACCATCAAAGGTGGTCCATTCAAAGGTGAGTGCCCTTTACCCATGTGATTCGCTAGTATGAGAGGATGGCGCTCTCTTTACCATCCCTGTGTTCCTTTTGTGCAGGCTTCATAATTAGTTCATACTCTAGTACTTGTATTTTTCTTAATACATAAACCATGTACTCTAATGCCAGGGTTAGAGCCCTGGGTGCACCTAGCCCAGAATGCCCAGGCTCACTGATGCAGACCGCTCCTGCGCCAGCCGATAAATTGCTTCATGCACATTATGGGTTTCCAGGCACTTGCAGGATTGTATTTGGGTATGCAGGGTGCAGTAGTGTGGCTGCACTTAGGTTCCTGAAAGTGGTATGATGTGAGATCAGAATAGATAAATGTTTATTTTTAGCTGTTTGATGCGACTCTGCCCTCATACGAGGTGTTGTACAGAGAATAGAAAGGTTTGTGGGGCCTAGTAGAGGATGGTTAACAAGACACAGATTGCAATGGTTTTACGTATTGCATTGAACATATTTAAAATCTGGGGCAAAGTTTATTTGCACAGAATCACACAAATGTTGTTCAAGGGTCAAAGCCGGGATTAGACCCAGTGTACTGGTTTGATGGTAACCACTTTAAGACACTTGGCCACATCTCCGGAGGTACGTGGGAAGATTACCTCAAAAGACCTTGTGCATGATTCGCAATATCTTGAACTTGACCCTGTGCCACACTGGTAATGCACACTGGATGACCAATGACGTTGGAATCTGCATTCCATGCTGGGGTTCAAGGAACGGCAAGACGTTCCCTACCATGCGTAACTCTAGATTTGTATTCTTGACCCCCGCCCACGCATAGAAGGGGGCAAAGCGTTTCAAGTTAAGAAGAGCACCTCAGTTGTTTTGCTTAGTGGGGGTCAGGGTGATAGATCAATTGTCGCCTGCATAGATCTGAATCTCAGCAGATAACAAATGTCTGCTTCAACTAGGGGTGCATTTAGAGGTTGAATCTGGGCAGCCTCAAGGAATAATCTTGTCAAACTCACAGAAGATCTCTTTTATGGAGGAGGGCACAGTGCCTCGTCTTATCTCCTGGCTTCATTTGTATTGAGGCGATTTGATACTCTCAAGACCAGAGCCAGACACCTTTCGCTCCGACAATGACCGGTTTAAAATGGAGCCATTGAACAACTGGAAGCGGATATTAGGAATCTTGACAAAGTGCTGCTCGAAAGAGAACAAAGGTGGATTTTTTGTTTTTCCACTTAGAAAACTGGACTAAATGATGACATAACTTGGGGAAGTATAAGATGAATCATATCAGATATAACACATTAAACTTTGCCCTAAACAAAAACCTTACACAGGAGTAGAATCCCCAAAGGACCAAAGAAATGCCCAATAGCTTATAAATACGAGACCTTCCAGCCGTGGAGACAGAGAATCAAACATTAACAGCTAGAGAATATACTTGGAGACATACTTATGTCCATCACCAAACTAATAATTCTAAGACTGAAATACAGGTAGGACGAGACCCTGTATAACCCAGACAACACAGTGAAGGCTGCTGCCACCAATAACGGGTATGGTACAGAATCCGCTAATTACCCTGAGGACACAAAGAAGAGAACACCCCTCCTTTATTTATATAATTACCCGATAATTATGGCAGGAACCAACATACATACTCCGGTTTTAGACAAAACATAGGATGATCACAGGATAATAACCCCAAATTAAGATTAGAGTTGAAGGTGAAATGAACTTCTCTGACCTCTTTACCCATTAATGATGGGGTTTTGAGTGCAGTGCATGGACTTATTTATAGTATTTGTAGAGCACACTGTGACTCGACTAGTATCCTGGCGCTAAGAGCAGTAATTGCCTAAAAGGAGGGGAAAAAAGCAGAGAATAGTACATCATTACAGGCATCCGTTACTTAGGTCTTAAAAGCACACCAGACACATCCTTCATGCAAAGGAAAAGAAAGGACCCGCCTGAATAATATGACAAGAGTTAAAGGGAAAGAGCCTATGCCTAAAATATGGCAACTGAGCATTTGATGCATCTTTGAGGTATCAAACTTACATCAGCCAAACATTTAACTCCCTTCTGTGCCCCCCACCCCCCTCTTAACAAGTGTGTGACTACAGAGACACCCACCTCCATCTGCCGGTATAAAGGCATAAGAGCTAAACATACCAAGTAAGAAAATGGAATGTGAGCTTGTGAGTAAGTGCCCTCTTTCTTGCATGGTATGCCCCAACTTTTTGCTGATGTTCTTTGACTGAGTGTGCCCTGGGCTCCTGCTAATCAGGTGCCCAGGGCCTGTGTTCCTTCCCTAAAACTGCATTGAAGCCTAAACCCAATTGGCATCTCTGGACACATGTCAGCCCCTAGTAAATGGTACCACAGGTACCCAGGGCACTGTGACCAGAGAAGGCCTCTAGGGGCTGCAGCACTTATTGTGCCACCCTTCGAGGTCCTGTACCCTGACACACACACACTGCCTTTGAAGGCTGCGTGTCTTGGTGCAGAACAAAGTGAAGAGTCGACATGGCACGCATCCCTGTGTGCCATGCCTACAACCCACTGCCCTGGCATACATCAGTCACCCCTCTAGCTGGGTGCCCTATGCCAGTGGTGAGGGTACAGGTGCATGAGCCCAGTACCCCTACAGTGCCCAAGTCCATTCCTGGGCACTGTGTGCAGTGCTGCCATTAAGAGTATATGGTGCTGGGAGTTTGTCATTACGAACTCCACAACACCATAATGGCTACACTGAAGACTGGGAAGTTTGGTATCAAACTTCTCAGCACATTAAACCCACACTGATGCCAGTGTGGAATTTAATGTAAAATGCACAACAGAGGGCATCTTAGAGATGCCCCCTGAAACTCGACCAACTTCTAGTGACCTGACTGAGTGGCTGCTTAGGCTGCCACCAACAGACATGTTTCTGGACCCCTGGGTCGAGAGCCTGCTGCTCTCGGGGGCCTGAAACAATGCACATCCTGGGATGAGGTGCCAAGCCTCCTCCCCCAGGATGGGCAGGGTCACAAGGGGGAAGCTTCAAAGGCATGCCGCCTTTGTGAGCCTCCCCAGACCATTTGCTGCTTCCAGCAACTGGTCCCCACTGGTTCTACCCCCCACTTTGGGCGGGAGAACCGGCGGGAAAAACAAGTGAGGGAAAGAGGTGTGCCCACCTCTGCCAACTCCACCCCTCAGGTGGGGAGGCGAGGTGAAGCACAACTCGAGTCCTCCCACTGGAGGCTGGCACGATAGTGGGTGTACCCAGCCCTGGGAAGGGACCCATTGGTCCCTGCCCTTACTTACCTGTAACGCCCCTAAATCTAGTATTTAGGGGGCACCCTGAACCTTGCTTCCTCAGATCCAGACAAGAAACAAGAAGAAAAGAAGGACGAAGAGCCGTGCAGAGCTAACAAGAGGACGACGCCCACTGACTTGGCCACAGCCCTATCTCCCCTCGAACCTGCTCCTGCGAAATCCCGGTGTGTCCTGCAGCCAGCAACCTCAAAAACCCCGGAGGACCTGCCTGCCTTCACTTCCAAGCCTGCTTCTCCCGTGAACACCGGACTTGTTCAAACTGCAGCTTCTGGCTCCGGCCGGACACCGCGAATCCAGCCCACTCTGCACCCGCCAAACCCGGCCCAAGCTAGAGTGGAAAAACACCACGAGGAGGTCACCCCGGTGATCCTGACCCGAGATCCAGCGACTCCTGACCTGCCTCAAGCCTCCAGTCGACGCCTGCAGCCGAAATCCAGAGGATCCCCTCAACCGCGACCAGAGCGGGTAAGACTTTCCGACGTCCCAAGGCACCCCTGCACCCGACGCCCCACGGCCTTGTGTGCCCAAACCAACGGTGCCTAACCAACCCAAGACATCCCAACTTACCCCTCGAAGTGGTGGGCGCACCCAGAAGATCCTCGTCCCCGAGCCTGCAGCGTTTCTTCTAACCGGAGGTGCTCCATTGAAACCAACAGGGCACCCGACCTCAAAACAGCACCCTGCTCCCGGCCGCCCTAGTGCCGCTGAGGGTGCACCTTTGGTGCTAATTTGGTTCCCTATTTGCCCTGACCTAAACCCTAGGAGCTTTGCTCCCGCAACCCAGTGGCCTGCTTGCCAGCAGCCACCAACCGGAGACCCCCTATCCTCCATAGGATAACATTGGGCCTCAACACTCTGCACCCGGCCGCCCTAGTGCCGCTGAGGGTGAAACAAAAGTGCATCACTGACCCTGGGGGACCCCTGAGTCTAACCCCAGAACCTTAACTCCCACAGTCGATTACTTACCTACAAACCGATAACCTGTTTTTCCTCCATAGGATAACATTGACACTTTTTCTCCCAAAAGTTTCTAAGTGTGGAGTTTTGAAATCTAAAAATATTCTTTAAAAATCGCACAAATAACCAAAACGTGTTTACTCACCTGTTTGCAGGAAATGTCCCAGTGCTGAATCTAGGTATCCAGCACTAAGTTAGAAAAAGTAACGTGAAAAGTAACTTACCTGTAATTTACTGAAAAAGCCCATTCATTTCAATGTACTGTATTTGCTAAGTGTTGCATACTACTGCTCCCCTGTAAATCAAACAAAGTACAATTTCTATTGCATTTTCAAACTGTTCGACATTCAGTAACTTATTACTGGAAAGTATTTTATGCTAACCTGTGCCAGGCTTGCTTGGTTCTAAAATAAAACAACAGTATATTTTTATACAAAAACAATTGGCCTAGAGTTCAGTTCTTGAGTGTGTGAATTCATTTGCTGACTGAGTGTGTACATCAAATGCTTAACACTGTCCTCTGACACTGCCTTACTGCTCGACCACTCTACCACAATTAGAGAGTAAGGTTCTATCTAACTTTAACCTCTGGGGTCACTTGGACTATATACACACTATACCTCATTTTGGTGTAGTATATATAGAGCCAATTTCTTATATTGGTGGATCAGCGGTGGGATATACAACTTGCATTTGTTGGACTACTTGGTTACCACCTGATCACACGACAGAACTCTTAAATTGCCTTTAGAATTCTGATTTTTTCAAATTGGCATTTTTACCAAACTACTAAAAGTCTTGTTAGGGCCTTGCTTGAGTCCCTTTAGAATTTTAGAAAATAAAAAGTCACTGTAGCGAAGGGTAGAGGGGTTAGAACTTTTTGTTAGAATGTCTCAAAAACAGAACCCAGCTATTAGTGAAGATAATAATGACATACAGGACATGGTTGAGGAGCTTGACCTCACCCCTTACCTTCACTTGTCTTTCAAGGAAGTAAGGTCCTTATGTAAACTTAAAAATATACCAATGGGCCCTCACCCAACCAAACAAAAGCTCCAGGAGCTGTTGGCTGAGTATTCAAATGCCCACCCCTCTGAAAATGGTGATGACCAGTCAGAGGGAGAAGGAGGTGAGGAGGATGGAGATAGGTGCCCACCTCCACCACTTCCTAGGGAAGAAAGGAACCCTGTTCCCTTACTTCCAAGAATCAACCTCTGGGGACCTAGAGGCCACACAAGTGGCTCAGGCTCTGGTGAGGACAGCCTCAATGAGGAGGTCAGCCTTTTAGCAAGGCTGGCCAAAAGACTGGATCTGGAGTCCAGACTCCTGGCTCTAGAGAAAGAAAGAAAGAAAGAAAGAAAGAAAGAAAGAAAGAAAGATGGGTTTAGCACCCATCAATGGTGGCAGCAATATTAATAAGGATAAAGAGCAATCTTATGATCCTAAAATCCCCAAAGGGATTGTCCCTAAATTTGAGGAGGGTGATGACATCACCAAATGGTTCACAGCCTTTGAGAGGGCTTGTGACATGAGAAAGGTGAAGAAACCTCTCTGTGGGGCACTCCTGTGGGAACTGTTCTCTGGTAACTGCAGAGACAGACTCCTGACCCTCTCTGGGCCAGCTGCTGGGTCTTATGACCTCATGAAGAGAACTCTGATTGAGGGATTTGGACTCACAACTGAGGAGTACAGAATTAGATTCAGGGGGGCTCTCAAAACCCAAAACCAGTCCTGGATTGATTTTGTAGACTACTCAGTAAAGACACTGGATGGTTGGTTGACTGGACACAATGTGCATGACTTTACTGGAATTTACAACTTGTTTATGAAGGAACATATTTTAAGTAATTGCACGAATGAAAAGTTACATCAGCATTTGGTAGACCTAGGTCTAATTTCTCCCCAAGAATTGGGAAAGAAGGCAGACCACTGGGTCAAGACTAGGGTGACTAAGACAACCACTGGGGGTGACCAAAAGAAAGGGGTTACAAAACCTCCCCAGGGGAAAGGTGGTGAGAATCCCCAAGATGAAAAGTCTGAGTCTTCTAAAGGGCCCCAAAAACCTGCACAGGGGGGTGGGTCCCAAAACACTCCCTATACGGGGAAGAACTTTGATCCTGCAAAGGCCTGGTGTAACAACTGTAAGAAGTTGGGACACTTAACTGGAGACTAGGCTTGCCCTACCAAGAAGGCCCCTAGTCCTGCAGCTACAGCTACTCCTGGTGTAGCCAGTCTCCAGATGGGATCAGCAGTGTGCCCAGAGCAAATCAGGTTGCACACTGAAGCAGTTCTAGTTTCAGAGGGGGAAGTTGAGTTTGCCACTGTAGCTGTGTGGCCACCCAACTTCAAGAAATACTTGCGATACCCTTGGATTAATGGAACTAGGATAGAGGCTCTAAGGGATACAGGTGCCAGTGTCACTATGGTGAGAGACACACTGGTTTCCCCTGAGCAATATTTGATTGGGCGTACTTACCCAGTCACCAATGCGGACAGTGTTACCACTAACCATGCAATGGCTATGGTGACATTAGACTTGGGAGAGTGGGGGGGGGGGGGGTTACTGGCCTGAAACAGGTAGTGGTCTCTACAAAGCTACCAGCTGCATGTCTGCTTGGCAAGGACCTGGAAACCTCAGCCTGGGCTGAGGTTGAACTAAAAACCCATGCAGCAATGCTGGATATCCCTGAATTGGTGTGTGTAAAAACAAGAGCACAGAGCAAAAGGCTGGGTGAAAATGTGTTGGAGCCCGAAAGTATGGCCCAACCTACCAAGAGAAAAGGCAAGAAGACTGGGGAACCAGCTTCTGTTCAGCAAAAGGATCAGGACCCCTCTCCTCAGGGAGAGGACTTGGATACCCCAGAGGGAACTGAGCCTATGGAGCCTGACCCTTACCAGGTTGAACTCTTGGGCCCAGGGGGACCCTCTAGGGAAGAGCTGTGCCAGGGGCAGCAAGACTGTCCCACTCTTGAAAGCCTGAGGCAGCAAGCTGTTTCAGAAGCAAAGGGAGATGTCAGTGGTACCCACAGAGTTTATTGGCAAGAGGGATTACTGTACACTGAGGCAAGAGACCCCAATCCTGGAGCCACCAGGAGAGTGGTAGTGCCACAGAGGTACAGGGAGTTCCTCCTAACTTTAGCTCATGACATCCCCCTAGCTGGACATCTGGGCCAAACCAAGACTTGGGTAAGGCTAGTTAGCCACTTTTACTGGCCCCAGATGCACCAAAAGGTGAAGGAGTTTGTCAGCTCCTGTGTTACCTGTCAAGCCTGTGGCCCCCCTGATACCACTGCCTGTGGTGGGGGTTCCCTTTGAAAGGGTAGGTGTGGACATAGTGGGTCCACTTGAACCTCCCACAGCCTCAGGTAACAAATTCATACTAGTGGTAGTGGATCATGCCACTAGGTACCCTGAGGCAATTCCCCTTAGGACTACTACAGCTCCTGCAGTAGCCAAGGCCCTCATTGGTGTCTTCATCAGAGTAGGGTTTCCTAAGAAGGTGGTAACAGACAGAGGTTCCAACTTCATGTCTGCTTACCTAAAACACATGTGGAAAGAGTGTGGAGTGCAGTACAAGTTTACTAC
The DNA here is from genome assembly GCA_963921515.1 of Calotriton arnoldi. Lineage (NCBI taxonomy): Eukaryota > Metazoa > Chordata > Amphibia > Caudata > Salamandridae > Calotriton > Calotriton arnoldi. The sequence continues at coordinate 1,920,419 of CAWUFW010001281.1, read as the reverse complement.
ACCCTACCATCCACAAACCAATGGCCTTGTTGAGAGATTTAACAAGACATTGAAAGGCATGAATATGGGGCTCCCTGAGAAACTCAAAAGGAGATGGGATGTCCTCTTACCATGCCTGCTTTTCGCTTACAGAGAAGTGCCACAGAAGGGAGTAGGTTTTTCCCCCTTTAAACTTCTGTTTGGCCATCCTGTGAGGGGACCACTCTGTCTTGTAAAAGAGGGTTGGGAGAAGCCTCTCCAAGAACCCAAACAAGATATTGTGGACTATGTGCTTGGCCTAAGGTCCAGAATGGCTGAGTACATGGAAAAGGCATCCAAAAATCTTGAGGCCAGCCAGGAGCTTCAGAAGCACTGGTATGACCAAAAAGCTGCACTGGTTGAATTTCAACCTGGGCAACAGGTGTGGGTTTTGGAGCCAGTGGCACCAAGGGCACTCCAGGACAGATGGAGTGGCCCTTACCCTATCCTAGAGAAAAAGAGTGAGGTCACTTACTTAGTTGACCTGGGCACAAGCAGGACACCCAAAAGGGTTATCCATGTGAACCGCCTAAAGCTCTACAATGACAGAGCTGACATCACCATGCTGATGGTGACTGATGAGGAGCAGGAAGCAGAGAGTGAACCTCTCCCTGACCTCCTCTCATACAGCCCAAAAGATGGGTCAGTAGATGGAGTGGTCTTTTCAGACACCCTCTCTGCCCAACAGCAGGCTGACTGCAAGCAAGTCTTGCAGCAGTATGCTAAGCTCTTTTCCTTGTCCCCTGGTCTGACAAACTGGTGTACCCATGATGTGGACACTGGTGACAGTGCACCTGTCAAAAACAAAATCTATCGACAGTCAGACCAAGTCAAGGAAAGCATCAGAGCTGAGGTCAGCAAGATGCTGGAGTTAGGGGTTATTGAACCCTCTGAGTGCCCCTGGGCTAGCCCAGTGGTTCTGGTCCCCAAACCTCACCCACAGGGTGGAAAGAGAGAAATTAGGTTTTGTGTGGATTACAGAGGGCTCAACTCTGTCACCAAGACAGATGCTCACCCTATCCCAAGAGCAGATGAGTTGATAGATAAGTTGGGTGCAGCCAAATTCTTAAGTACCTTTGACTTAACTGCAGGGTACTGGCAGATTGGCATGGCCCCAGGAGCAAAAGAAAAAACAGCATTCTCCACACCTGATGGGCACTACCAGTTCACTGTTATGCCCTTTGGTTTAAAGAATGCCCCTGCCACCTTCCAGAGGTTGGTGAATCAAGTCCTTGCTGGGTTGGAGTCCTTTAGTGCAGCTTATCTTGATGATATTGCTGTCTTTAGTTCCACCTGGCAGGATCACCTGATCCACCTTGGGAAGGTTTTAAAAGCCCTGCAAACTGCAGGCCTAACTATCAAGGCATCCAAATGCCATATAGGACAGGGCACTGTGGTGTACTTGGGCCACCTTGTTGGTGGCGGCCAGGTACAGCCCTTACAGCCCAAGATCCAGGCCATCCTGGACTGGGCAGCTCCAAACACCCAGACCCAAGTCAGGGCATTCCTTGGCTTGACTGGGTACTACAGGAGGTTTGTGAAGGGATATGGGTCCATTGTAACTCCCCTCACAGAACTCACCTCCAAGAAAATGCCCAAGAAGGTAAACTGGACAGTTAGTTGGCAAAAGGCTTTTGACACCCTGAAAGGAGCAATGTGCTCAGCACCAATTCTGAAGGCTCCAGATTATGCCAAGCAGTTCATAGTGCAGACTGATGCCTCTGAGCTAGGGATAGGAGCGGATCTATCCCAGACCAATGATGAAGGCCAAGACCAACCTGTTGCTTTTATAAGCAGAAGGCTTCTCCCCAGGGAGCAGCGTTGGAGTGCCATTGAGAGGGAGGCCTTTGCTGTGGTTTGGTCCCTGAAGAAGTTGAGACCATACCTGTTTGGTACTCACTTCCTAGTTCAAACTGATCACAGATTTCTCAGATGGCTAATGCAAATGAAAGGGAAAAATCCTAAACTATTGAGGTGGTCCATCTCCCTACAGGGAATGGACTTTGAAGTGGAACACAGACCTGGGACTGCCCATGCCAATGCAGATGGGCTTTCCAGGTTCTTCCACTTAGACAATGAAGACTCTCTAGGGAAAGGTTAGTCTCATCATCTTTCGTTTGGGAGGGGGGGGGGGGTTGTGTGAGAAAGTGCCCTCTTTCTTGCATGGTATGCCCCCACTTTTTGCTGAATTGCTGATGTTCTTTGACTAAGTGTGCCCTGGGCTCCTGCTAATCAGGTGCCCAGGGCCTGTGTTCCTTCCCTAAAACTGCATTGAAGCCTAAACCCAATTGGCATCTCTGGCCACATGTCAGCCCCTAGTAAATGGTACCACAGGTACCCAGGGCACTGTGACCAGAGAAGGCCTCTAAGGGCTGCAGCACTTATTGTGCCACCCTTAGAGGTCCTGTACCCTGACACTCACACACTGCCTTTGCAGGCTGCGTGTCTTGGTGCAAAACAAAGTGAAGAGTCGACATGGCACACATCCCTGTGTGCCATGCCCACAAACCACTGCCCTAGCATACATCAGCCACCCCTCTAGCTGGGTGCCCTATGCCAGTGGTGAGGGTACAGGTGCATGAGCCCTGTACCCCTACAGTGCCCAAGTCCATTCCTGGGCACTGTAAGTGCAGTGCTGCCATTAAGAGTATATGGTGCTGGGAGTTTGTCATTACGAACGCCACAACACCATAATGGCTACACTGAAGACTGGGAAGTTTGGTATCAAACTTCTCAGCACATTAAACCCACACTGATGCCAGTGTGGAATTTAATGTAAAATGCACAACAGAGGGCATCTTAGAGATGCCCCCTGAAACTCGACCAACTTCTAGTGACCTGACTGAGTGGCTGCTTAGGCTGCCACCAACAGACATGTTTCTGGACCCCTGGGTCGAGAGCCTGCTGCTCTCGGGGGCCTGAAACAATGCACATCCTGGGATGAGGTGCCAAGCCTCCTCCCCAGGATGGGCAGGGTCACAAGGTGGAAGCTTCAAAGGCATGCCGCCTTTGTGAGCCTCCCCAGACCATTTGCTGCTTCCAGCAACTGGTCCCCACTGGTTCTACCCCCCACTTTGGGCAGGAGAACCGGCGGGAAAAACAAGTGAGGGAAAGAGGTGTGCCCACCTCTGCCAACTCCACCCCTCAGGTGGGGGAAGGCGAGGTGAAGCACAACTCTGAGTCCCCGCCATCTTGAGGATGGGGGGGACCTATCCAATAAGGGACAGGCTCCTGCCCCCCTCCCACTTGAGGGTGGCACGATAGGGGGTGTACCCACCCCTGGGAAGGGACCCATTGGTCCCTGCCCTTACCTACCTGTAACGCCCCTAAATCTAGTATTTAGGGGGCACCCTGAACCTTGCTTCCTCGGATCCAGACAAGAAACAAGAAGAAAAGAAGAAGGACGAAGAGCTGTGCAGAGCTAACAAGAGGACAACGCCCACTGACTTGGCCCCAGCCCTACAGGCCTGTCTCCCCTCGAACCTGCTCCTGCGAAATCCAGGTGTGTCCTGCAGCCAGCAACCTCAAAAACCCCGGAGGACCTGCTTGCCTTCACTTCCAAGCCTGCTTCTCCCGTGAACACCGGACTTGTTCAAACTGCAGCTTCTGGCTCCGGCCGGACACCGCGAATCCAGCCCACTCTGCACCCGCCAAACCCGGCCCGAGCTAGAGTGGAAAAACACCACGAGGAGGTCACCCCGGCGATCCTGACCCGAGATCCGGCGACTCCTGACCTGCCTCAAGCCTCCAGTCGACGCCTGCAGCCTCAATCCAGAGGATCCCCTCAACCGCGACCAGAGCGGGTAAGACTTTCCTACGTCCCAAGGCACCCCTCCACCCGATGCCCCACGGCCTTGTGTGCACAAACCAACGGTGCCTAACCAACCCAAGACATCCCAACTTACCCCTCGGAGTGGTGGGCGCACCCAGAAGATCCTCGTCCCCGAGCCTGCAGCGTTTCTTCTAACCGGAGGTGCTCCATTGAAAACAGGGCAGCCGACCTCAAAACGGCACCCTGCACCCGGCCGCCCTATGCCGCTGAGGGTGCACCTTTGGTGCCAATTTGGTTCCCCATTTGCCCTGACCTAAACCCTAGGAGCTTTGCTCCCACAACCCAGTGGCCTGCTTGCCAGCAGCCACCAACCGGAGACCCCCTATCCTCCATAGGATAACATTGTGCCTCAACACTCTGCACCGGCTGCCCTAGTGCCGCTGAGGGTGAAACAAAAGTGCATCACTGACCCTGGGGGACCCCTGAGTCTAACCCCAGAACCTTAACTCCCACAGTCGATTACTTACCTACAAACCGATAACCTGTTTTTCCTCCATAGGATAACATTGACACTTTTTCTCCAAAACGTTTCCTAAGTGTGGAGTTTTGAAATCTAAAAATATTCTTTAAAAATCGCACAAATAACCAAAACGGGTTTACTCACCTGTTTGCAGGAAATGTCCCAGTGCTGAATCTAGGTATCCAGCACTGAGTTAGAAAAAGTAACGTGAAAAGTAACTTACCTGCAATTTACTGGAAAAGCCTATTCATTTCAATGTACTGCTCCAAAAAGTTTCTAAGTGTGCAGTTTTGAAATCTGAAAATATTCTTCAAAAATCACACGAATAACCAAAACGTATTTACTTACCTGTTTGCAGGAAATGTCCCAGTGCTGAATCTAGGTATCCAGCACCGAGTTAGAAAAGTAACGTAAAAAGTAACTTACCTGTAATTTACTGAAAAAGCCTATTCATTTCAATGTACTGTATTTGCTAAGTGTTGCATACTACTGCCCCCCTGTAAATCAAACAAAGTACAATTTCTATTGCATTTTCAAACTGTTCGACATTCAGTAACTTATTACTGGAAAGTATTTTATGCTTACCTGTGCCAGGCTTGCTTGGTTCTAAAATAAAACAGTATATTTTTATACAAAAACAATTGGCCTAGAGTTCAGTTCTTGAGTGTGTGAATTCATTTGCTGACTGAGTGTGTACATCAAATGCTTAACACTGTCCTCTGATACTGCCTTACTGCTCGACCACTCTACCACAATTAGAGAGTAAGGTTCTATCTAACTTTAACCTCTGGGGTCACTTGGACTATATACACACTATACCTCATTTTGGTGTAGTATATATAGAGCCAGTTTCTTACAGAGCTGCATGAAATGCTGCCCACAGTTAATCATTTAAGGACACCGACCAGGTTATATCCTGCAGTTTAATAGTAATATGAACACCTCATCTGGGGCTTGTGAGACCATTAGGAACACTGTTTTTAGTCTGATGTAGTGTGTGCGGAGAACACAGAAATTTGCAAGAAACTTGAGCACAGATGCAATGTTGTTTTGATGAATAATGGGTCTCTATATTCTTTATGGATACCTATGCAAGAATTACCGGTATAGGTTCTTGTGCATGAATGGATCCATGGTATGCATGAGATACATCTATTAGGGGAAATCTCGGATACTGAGAACCTTCAATTTTGAGGTTGCCATGTGGGGATCCGAACTGCATACGCCCCGAGGACAGTCGGGTACGATATACACAACTAAAACATATCACCCACACAACACTAAGGCCACTATAACCTGTGAAGTGTCGCCCTTGTTTTTAGTACTGTCCTGGGGTTCCTATGTGCATTAAATAGGATTCCTTGGGCTCCCCACACAGCCTTTCAATCTTTCATTTCAGGGACCACCAACAATTATGCGTGTCCAGTGAGAAAACGGGTAGAACCCCTTGGGAGAAGCATTTAGGCTCCCTTGTGAAAACTCTATGATGAAGCATGCCTCTTGGCTTGTCAAGAGAGGGAGAGTTTTATAGGGGAGTGGGAGAGTTTTATAGGGAACCCCACCAGGTGCCACTCAAGCATGGTTTGCATTGAGGAAGACCCTCTTTGTTGTATGTACTGATTTTGGGAAATTGGGGTGCTCCTCTGTTTCGCTCCCTCCTGGTTTACTACCCATTTCCAGATATCCCTGAAGGTCGCCAATACTAACAGAGCACAGGAGTGTCCAAAGTATCAGTTCCTAGGGGAGGCCCACCCACGGTCCTTTGATTCTTCGCTTTCATTTGCCATCTCTGGTAACACATTCTGGTCTTGCTTTAGGACTATGAGGGGCACCTCATCTACAAAACAAAGGTCAATCCCTTAACTGGCCAGCGGTGGGTGAGGTTGTCCTGGTGATCTATACAGAGCATCCACAAGAGGCCACAGTAAGCACCCCTCAAATCTCCGGGGGGTGGTGGTCCTACCCATCAGTGAGACAGAACTCTTCTGCTGTGGGGAGCCAGCAACAGGCAGCATGGGCGTTCACTCAACACCGATAGGTCGGAGAATAGTAACGAGTTATTTACAGTTCTTAGCAACAGCAGATGTGTGGTTGGAAGTGCTATGGTAAAAACAAGTGATCATCAAATCTGGCTCTCAATCCGCAGCTCACTTGATGAGCAAGAGCGCTTCTGGGGACTTTAAGTTGGAGTACAGAATATATTTGGATCAACAGCTGGTTTTATACCATTTGACCAGGATCCGAGCGTATTTCTACTGATGCAGTTCGTCTTGCCATGCAACAGTCCTATGCTTTGTGGTCCTCCTCAGCACATTATTAGAGTTACACCAGATGGAGATTTGTTGTGGGTAAAGACGGATTTCGGAAAAGTACCAACAGGATTTTGGAATCTGCACGTTTTGGGGACATGAGAAGGGTCCTCATGTGCATGATAAGGAATGTTTGCTTCAACAAAATTGTTCTTCGTATATCATCAGCGTTATTGGTGAAGGTTGACAGACCGGGCAGTTAACTGTTGCTTTTTGTCCTCACTGAGAAGGTCAGAAGGAGCCCAGGATTGTTGCATTAGCAAATTTGCAAAGATCTGTGTTGATGTTGCGTGGAAGAGGGAAGACATAAAAGAGACTTAACTATCTCAGAGGCATAAAATCGGATAGAAAGGGCGTACTCCATGTGAGGAGTGACACTACCTCAAGGGACATTGAGTAATGAGTTATCACAGAGAGGGGAGCCATGTCTGAGGGAAGAAGGTGCAACAGAGAAGTAACTTCAGGGAGTTCTTCATACACATGGCCATAAATGCTTGGAAGAGCGCTGGTGTGGTGGGAACAGAATTGGTGATAGATTGCAACATGACTGGGACAGAATCTGGGTAATCGCTGTGTGAACGCGGAGATACAGCTGAGGTATGTTCTGTGCTATCTTTGTCTGCTGTCGGTATCTCTGTCATGTAACACTGTGGGAGCGCAATCACTTGTTTAGAACTGATCTCGTTTGCAACACGTCAACTGTGCGGGACTTGGGGTTTGGAAGAAGTAGGGTGGGTTGGTACCACTTTTGAACTTTCCAATGAGCTAGCATTCTACATTTGTCTCCACAGGCTGCTTCCATGTGCCACGGAGTCTCTACATGTGCCATGAGATGCTGGACCAGCTCCTGGCTGAAGGCTAGGTATCGACAGCATCTGGCTTCATGCGTGTCCTATGGCTCCATCTTAACACAAAGACTGCTCAGCATCACACGTGTGCATGAGTCAAACCTCTTGTGCCTTCAGTAAACACTAACATGCTTAGACAATATGTGGCCTTTAGTTCCTCAGTGTACACAGGGATAGCCCTGAAGGACTGCGGCCCTCGTCAACGAGGAGTTGGAAGCTGTCAATGCCATTTCTAACAGCAGCGTTCAGCAAGGACTGTGCACTGGGTAAGGTGAGGTTCAACATCACAATCACAAAACACAGATTTTGTAACCGGCCATTGTGTTCGACTGATGTACAGGACTTTGGTGGTGTCACTCACTTTTTTCTTGACTGAAACCCAGGTCTTGACAGCTTTTCAGAGGCAGGTCACAGGAAATCTCTTAAGTTGCTTAGACGTGGTCCACATCCCAATCCCTCTCAATCAACAACCCCAAAAATCAAAATCGCTGCATGAAAGAAACAGTATTTTCAGAAATCCATTTGGGAGAATATTTTTGAAGAGGATAACTTGGGACTGCTGTAACGTCTTTACTATAAGTCAACAGAGCTCAGTCTGTGGCCACGGTTAGTTGTGGTTTTCCAATTTATGTAATGGCTTATGTGGGATTTAAATACTGTGCTGCAACTACTCAAAGGAACCGGATTCAGTGGTAAGAGACGGGTCACTGGATGATCTAGTGTTGGTGGGTATCTGTAAATCCACCATTGAGAGATTTCCTAGAGAATCTGCAAGGAGGATTGCTTTTGGCATACTATCCTTCTGCCAGTGGTAATTCTGCTGGTACACTCTCCATCAGCTGCGATTCCTCCAATGTAGGATTTCCCACTTCAAGCACAAATTTGTGGATTTGCAGTAACCACCCATCGCCTGTTTTATCCATTTACAAAATCTCCATTGTAGGCCAAATCCATGCAATGTGCGAAGCTGCAATCGACTTTTCTTAGCATTTTGCAAACTTTGGATTTTGGTTGCCAAAGGATAGGAGAGTGCTTTGCAGCTTGGAAAGGCTTCTTTGTGAATCAAGTTATTGCTCATTGCAGCTGTAGTCAGCAGATGACACTCAGAATCTTTCTGGGTTCCCTTTGAATGCACTAATTGGGTTTCTGAGACCCACACAGCTTTGACTGGGCATGTAATGGCCAATGTAACCCACAGCAGGAGGCTAAAATGGTGTATTATAAAACTGAGGGGTGTGGCCTAGGAGAATGGTAAGAGAAACTCTCTTACTGGCCAGAGAGAGGCATGGGATTGTGTGGGAGGGACAGACCATTAGTCAGACAACATCTTAAAACTTTTTTTAAAATATGTGAAATGACTTGGCAGATTTTTGTAGGGTTGGGTTAGATTTACTGTAGCATTAACTGTATTTGGCTAACTATCTTCAAATGTAGGGGGCTTATTGTTAAATATTTACATGATAGGTTTGTACACCTTCTGGTGTTGTGTTTGGAGAGGCTTCGGGGTACAGAGTAAGAGAACTCGTGTTGGGTGGGTGGTGGGTTGTTAAAGTAGGTGGAAGAGGACGGTGGGCCATCTTGAATTCATAACATAGCCTAGTTTGGAGCCTGACACATGAGGACCTTAAATTTAGGGATCTAGAGAGTTATTTCTGCCTTCAAGAAGCACTGGCCTTTCAGGGGGGCATCTCTTGAGTTCCCTGTGGATCACTGCTCCTACCTGGGTGAGAGGAACTGACTGAAAGCTGAGGGGGTTTAAGTTAGCGAGAGACTAAATGCAGTTGCACCTCAAGAGGACAGATGTGCTTCTACTTCATGTCCAAGAGGTGACATGCAATGCTGGGAAGTGGATACTGTGGAGAGATTGCGCAAAGAGGCTTGTTGCTCTTTTTAGCAACATGCAGTGCAGTGCCATGCAGTGCATACAGGAACGTTTACTGAGGACCTTTATTTCTGAATTGGACTTTCTAGAAGAGCTGCAGTCTTGTTGAGAATGGTAACCCCTTGAAAGCCTGCAGATCAATCATACATTTGGGGGACTACGAAATCTCTTTGGACCAACTAATCGACCCAGAGGCCCCAAAGTGTACCCTAAGAGTAAAGATACTCTTGACGTCCATTAGGGGACCTTGGAATGGAGCCCCCTTGAGCCGAAGCATATTATAGCTTTTCACATAGTGCCAGCAAGAAGCTTAACAAATGTTTCTAAAATTCTGCAACAAATCTTCTGAAAGCCTCTTTTCACTCAAAGTGAATCTATAAAGTCCATTTCATCTCATGAAAGTCACTAAACTGGAGCGTTATTAGGATGGTTTTGTTAATGTCAGATTTATAATATATAAACACGAGCACATTGTAGTTGTGGCTAGAAGAATAAATTAACAAAGTCTTATGTCTCTTTCTGAATCCTGTAGAAATGATTGATTCTTTGTTATTAATATTGTTAATTGAGAATATTGAATAAACTTATTAAAAATTTTATTCTTTGATGTGTGACATTATGACGAGTTGGTCTCCAAATGATCACCGCTGTATTGTTGTGTTCCGTATAGTCATCCAGAGGTGTGAAATAAATCGAATTAACGCGTGGAAAACAAGAGATGGCAGACGTACCACAGCCATGTGATGAGTTGGGCAGCAGAGGCGGGAGCCAACAGAGCTCAAACTCTGCAGTGCCCACCGCGTTACTGGTATCAATGGGAACACCACCATTGGCTGAACTGATTGAAAATCTGTGGATTTGTAGATTCAATTAAATGCAGTGAAAAGACCCCCATTACCTTCACATCACCTACTTTAAAACACTGTTCGGTTTACCCTATATCTCAAGTGCAATCCCTCCTTTTCTCGCATTGACCAAGTATGCCAGCTGACCCAAATGAACCGTAGCCCCTTCCCATGGTCAGAAAGGGTGTAGTAACTCTAACACAACAATAGACCCTCAGAAGACCTGCTAAAATATATGCACAAGCATAGATGAAAAAACATTCTTAACAGATTATTTTTTAACACATGCGCAATTTAATTCATTTCAGAATTTGGGTGGGCTGGTTCCATTAATGCATTAGCATTTACTCTCCCAAGACATTTCAATAATAAACCTCTGAAGACCTTCTTCAATTACCTTAAGAGTTCGAGTTTTAAAAATCTTTCTTTCTCTAACAAAGTTCTCAAAAAGGGCAACACCACCTCCCACCCCAAAATAATGAACCTTACTCGCTAAATAAACAAGTCCGTTTTCATTCAATAACTTTGCAAGAGTATCGTGCAAAGCACTATAATAATCAGGATTGTATATAGTTTCTGATGTGAGAATGAGGTCATATTTTATAGGTGGGTTTTCACTTTGTAGCAGCTGAGTAAACTGTGACCACTCCCCAGAGAAAAATCTGCATCTTGGGAGCAATCCATGCATTGAATTTGACTTCTTAAACATTTTTAAGTCTGGTTCACTGTACTCCGGAGGACTCTCTGGCACGGCTTCCATGCCACTATTTACCACCACATTTGGTAGAGTGATTTCATCAATCACAGTGCTGTTATAGTCCTGAAAATGAACGTTTCTAGCTTTTCCTTTAAGCGCGACTACTCCCAGCAAACCTGCTCCACAACCAAGGTCCAAGACACTTTTGTCATCAAATGTCACACAGTTATACTCCAAAAACTTCATAAGGTCAAATGTGCACTCCCAGATTTTTAATCCTCCTTCGTAGACGCCTGAAATTAGATCGGACTGGGAAGAAATAGTCTTAGATACTATGCCTTCTGCCTCAGCCTTTTCAATGGATGTGATGCTTTCCACCACTGAAATATTCACAAACTGTAGACCATGTTGCATTTCCACAACTTTATTCTCTAGTACTCTGCTGACATTCTCTGGAACACTGTGCTCTTTAGCAACATTACAGCACGTGTGAGTTTCTAAGGGAGCTAGCGTCTCCTTTTTATCTGCCAAGTCTAATGTAGATGATTTAGTGGTTTGCTTATTTGTGCACACCAACTCCTGAGGCTCTTTGCGTCCTCTTGATGAAATATTCTTGGCCTTTGAAGAGCTGCCTTCGTTGTCCAGCACTGCGGAATGGTCGCCAGAATCCACATCGAGGTCTGCGTCACTAAAATTATAAAGCTGGTTTTCTTCGTCTGCATCCACAGTAAAATTAAATTGGAATGCCATTTTATGGCACTTTCAATAGCTTTTTGTAGACTGTAAAAAGATCTACAAAGGCATTGCATGTAGAACCAAACAAATTGTGGGATTTTTGCAAAAGTTGGCACGGCTCAGTTTCTACCAGTAAAATTAAATTAGCCCATGTTCAAAAGGCACCAAGCCATTGGTCTTGTATGTTAGCCTTGCACACATTTAAAGCTTTGGAAATAAAATGGGTTGCTGTCAGTTCTTGGCCCAAGGTCAGTCAGTCACTGGAAGCGTCAGCTGATCATGGTCTGCGACAAAAGTTCTGCAAAAATAAACATATATGCTCATGTGTTAGACTAAATTTACAATTAGAGTCATTTAGATATTGAGTTTCTCTGATAATTTGCGTTTCAAATATAAAATATGAATTCCACCTAACATCAATTTACCAAATGCCTGCATCTCATCAAAGGCACAATGCTCTGGTTCTAGTTTCTCTGAACAACCTACCGCTTTCTGACTGCTAGTTCACTTCCTTGGTAAGCTTAGCCACACACTGTTCAACATTTATATGGCATCGTTTATTTATTTTAAGAGTTTTATATAGCGCTGGCCAGACCCGAAGGTATCGGAGCGCTTTACAACATTTGTCAAGTAACAATCGAGTACAACGAGAAATAGTAGTAAACACAATGATACGAGACGGGGGACATAGGAGCGAGTCAAGAGGTAGATGCATCGTTGGCTAGAGTAGTGGAGCCATGGGGGTTTAATATTGTGTCCTAGGCAGACGACACTCAATGGATGTTAGTTTCATCAACTGGATGACACCGTAGTAGCAAACTTTCAGGGCTGCCTCATGGCTGCAGCAAATTGGATGCACAGTAGTTGTCATAAGCTGACAGTTGAACATTAGGAGACTATGGCCTGATGGACTGGGGGAGCCTTCAATTTCGGCATCAGAGGCCAAAAAATTAAGGGATTAAATTTGACCAGGACTTAACTTTCAAGCTGCAAGTGCAGACCTTGATGCCCACCTGCTTCTCAGTCCAGACCATTAAAATTCTGCCCGTGCACAAACGTAAAGACATTGTTCATGCATTTATCATGGCCAGATTAGACTATGCCAATGGTCTGTAGCTGGGGGCGTCGGAGAAACTTCTGACTAAGCTCCAACTTGTGCAAAATACAGCAGCAAGTCTTATCCTAAATACCCTCAAAAGGCAGTCCATCCACGGGGGTTTAAAGGCACTGCATTGGCTTCCTATCAGGCAAAAAGCCAAATTTAAGACACTAACAATTACAGAGCGCTGCATAATAAAGGCCCCAGCTACCTATGAGGAAAAAGTCAAATTTTATGTACCTAGTAGAACACTTCAATCCGCTAAAAAGGGCCTTTCATGCATTCATAAAGTCCGCAAAGCTAAGGGCGGCTAAGTAGTGGAATTCCTTACCAAAGCCTTTAAGGGAAACCAAAGCGGAATCTGTATTTAAATCTGTCCTGAAGACTTGCACAGAACGACCCCCTCATACACGAGGGGGTCGTTCTGTGCAAGTTTTTCTTTGCATTCTGGAGCTTGTAGTCTTTACTTTACAAAGGACTAGCTTGATTACACATGCCAGAATGATATGAAACACCGGACTGGAGCAGCTACTCATTCACGGCACCAAGAAAACGTGCAAGGAATAATAGTAAATGGCCAGGATAAAGTATGACATGGCTGTAATGGATTGCATCCCGGTGCCTTGCAGAGACTCTAAAACTCTGCAAAGCACCCTGATGCAATCCAATACAGCCATGTCATACTTTATCCTAGCCATTTTACCGTAATGCCTTGCATCGATAAGTCTGGTCAAAGTTTGATGTAGGTGTCCTGAAAAGGGGCATTAGCCACAACAGTCGTTTTCGATCTGGGTGCGACAAATGTAAAGGAAACGGCGAAAAAAATGAACAATTCTAAGCCTTACGTTTCCGGTTTCGACGCCAGCCTTCTCGGAGATCCTAATCCTGAGGCTTGAAGTCGCTAGACGGTCAGACACGTGCTGATCGACCATTTAAACCAGGCTTCTGGCCGGAAAGTAGCTGCTCTACAGCTGTCAGTGAGTATTTCTTTAGTGTCTATGACTTTCTCGTGCACTCACCTCCTTACGTTCGCCTAAGACGGCCATCTTGGAACGGGCGATTTCGGTAGGACGCAAGCTAGGTAACTTCCGACACCCAAACCCTACCCGTCTCAATATGGGCGTCACGTCCGTGTAGCACCGCCCCTTTTCTGGGCTGCGCGAGAGTGCCTCTAGGGACCCGCCTCCTCTCTTCTGATTGGGCAGCCTTCTTTTCAATCACACTGCCGGTACTTCCGGTTTCCTGCTGCCTCTGAAAGCAAGTGTGCAGCTTGTCGGACGGTTCCCGGTGTGGACTCCAGTCAGATCCCGACCGGCACCGGAAGGGCCTCTCGTCAGCCGTCGCCATGAACATTCGGAACGCGAGGGTGAGAGGAAAGCCAGGGGAGAGAGCGGGGCGGTGCAGCCTCAACCCCTATAGGGGGCGAGCCTCACGTCTGTGGCTGCACGCGCAAGGTGACGTCACGCAGCGCCGAAGCTGACGAGAAGCACTTTAGGAGCTAGATGGCCCTTCCTCTCGAAGCATTTATTATGGCTCTGGGTGATCTGTCTAGCTCAAAAGCATTCTTCGTGACTGGCATCTTTAAGAGCAGCTTGGCGGGTGGAGGCCTCTGTTCCTCTCAAAGCATTCTGGGACATGGTGGCCCACAACCTCTCGGTGCATTCTGGGAGGGTGTATGTCACCGGTATCAGCCTGGCAGGTGGAGGCATGGCTTCCCTGCAAGGCATTATATCAGTGGGTATGCGCGGGCTTCTGTTTTCCTGCTAGATGGTCTTGCATGCTCACAGTGCCTTTTGGCAGGTGGTGGTATACCCATAGCTGCCAAGTATCACGGGTCCATAAGTGATGTGCTGCTCCAGTCCAGGTTTTTCCTTTGTATTCTGGGATTTATAGTCCGGTTTTATAATGGAGCAGACAATATCACAAGTCCCTGAATGCAAAGAAAAAACTTGGACTGGAGCAGCACACCACGCATGGACCTGGGAAACTTGTCAGGGCTGTATACCCAGAGCATTCTGGGAGGTGGAATCCAATATTTCCCTACTGCAGTGTGGGGTTTGGCTTGCTTCTGGGGTTGGAGGGATGTTTAATTTTACGGGACCCAGAGCGTTCTTGAGGCGGTCGTGAAAATCGATAACCCAAAGTACTCTTAAGAGGTGATAAGCCGGACTCCTCACCAAGGCATTGCCGGAAGTGGCTGGTGTGTATGTATCTCCCCAGTATTATGAGAGCCAAGGACGCCTTATGCTTTCCCCACATAATTGTTAAAATTATTCTGTGAATGAATGACTGATGTGTCCCTCAACATCCAAGCATTGACAGCTAGGGCCCGTTCGTCCGTTGAGATGCCTGTCCTTAGAACTCTGATTCCTGACCTTCAGATTGTTTCCTGCAGTTGGGGAAGCCTGCATGCTCAACACTTCAGTATGCAAGTTTTTATTCATGTTGTCCTCAAGGCATTTTGTGTATGGTGATATTCCACATTGGCATTAATGGGGCAACACATGCAAATACTGATATTTACATACACTGTTTACACATGTAACTGATATGAGGTCAACATAGATCGTCCCACAACCCCACCCTTTTAAACATATGCATGACCCTGCTCGCCAATATCATCTGATCATTAAACATTGCTGTCATCGATTGCTGATTGCTGTTGACACACAACTCATCCTCTTCCTGACGGACAAGACAACCACCACCAGGACCAAGTTCGCCAATTGCATGACCATGGTAGCAGACTAGATGCGAACCAACTGCCTGAAGCTCCACTCTGAAAAGACTGCAGTAGTGGTCTTCGACAACAAGACCTCCCCGTGGGACTCCACCTGGTGGCTGTCGGAGCTAGGACCAACACCCATAGACTACGCAAGAAATCTAGGTATCATCCTAGACCGGCTCAAGTCAACGCAGTGTGCACCTCCTGTTTCCACATCCTATGCATGCTGCAAAAGATCTTCAAATGGTTTCCTCAGAACACCGAACAGACTGTTACGCAAACACTCGTTACTAGCAGGCTGGACTACGGCAACATGCTCTACACCGGAATCTCCAAACAACTCCTACACAGACCATCCAGAACACTGCAGCAAGACTCATACTCAACCTCCCACGCTGCACCCACATCACACCACACCCCAGAAAGCTCCCCATTCACAAGCACAGATAATTCAAACTTCTCTCACATACATACAAAGCCCTACAGGACCAGAATACCTGAACAGTCGCATACACTTTCACCAACCCACCACACACCTACGCTCTTGCCTCACTCTCACACACTCTCCGCTTCTGCAAAAGCAAAACTGGGTGTCTCATTCTCCTACATCGCACCCAAAACATGAACGGCCTCCCTCAATACATCCGAGCTTCCTCCTCATTTCTTTAGTATCGCAAGAAGCTGAAGACCGGGCTCTTGTATAAGCATCTTGGGGACCACACACCTGGCCAAGCGCCTGGATACCCTCTCGAGTGACTAGTGCGCAATACAAATCAACATAACTTAAGTTGTATGAACAAATGCTGTTTATTGCTTTAACCCTTTGAACGCGGCTGGAATTCCCCCGCTGTGCGGGCGAATTCCACGCGTGCGCACATCGGACGGCCCCCGGCCGTCCGACGCGCACGCCCAGTATGACGTCAGACGTCCAGGGGCCGTCCGACGCATGGAACAGGTTAAAACCTTTCTTGTTGAATTTGCCAGTACTGGGAAAAGGTAGCAGAAAAATGTTTGCTTTCTTTATAGAGTGCATGTCGTGAGTGAGGGGGGCATTGACATTGGTGAGTAGGGCTGAGAGATTCCCCAAGGAGAGTTTTGATTTGAGGAAGGACATGTGTAAGGTGTAAAACAGCATCTTAATAAAAAGTGGCTTTGAGAGAGTTGAATATGGGACGAGGGTAAGACATCCGCGTCATAAGAAGTTACTTTGAGGGTGTTGAGTATGTCTGTGAGATCTGCATGGGTGATATGAAGAATGACCATTCTGGGATTCTGCAGGAAGGGATGTACATAGGAGATGAAGCAGGCTTGGTGGTGTTGGATCTTCTGTATTTTTCACTGAAGATGTTGATGACATTGCACCTTTCTATGGAGTTAGGAATAGTTGGTCCTGGAAAAGGGTTGATGCAGTGCTCGTCTTGAAAAGCGTTCTGCTTCTGTTGGTTGCTGCGTTGGTGGTTTATACTTTTGTATACTTCAGTGACACCCTAAGTGGGACAGATTATGCCCAAACTTGGGTCCCGTGCACACTGAGCCACTGGAACCTAGATCTCAATGCTTTGGCTTGCACTTGTGTATTTTAATTGGGGAGTGGATGTTCAGATAGTTTTCTAAAAAAGTGTTGTAGTTTAGAAGGTGGTTAGTGTGACGGGATCAAAGAATAGTTCAGTCATTTGGTTGTCTGAAGAAATCTTTGAAGGATTGGTGTTTTTTTTGTTAATCCTGGTTTGTTGGTAGGACGCGTAGCAGAGAGATAGGGGTGGCTACCCTGATGTTTCAGTCCTGGGGCATGGCTGGTTTGAATTGAATTGTTTGTGATGGTAAGATGTCAAAGTTGAGGATGCTGTCTTCGGAGTGTGTTGGTTGTGTGACATGTTCTACCATATTGTGTCTATGAGGTTGAAGAGAGGTACTTTAAAAAAAAAAAAAAAAAAAAAAAAACCTGCGTAATCTGGAAGGTTAGTTACACAAGACATGGTGTGCGCTTGGGTGATGAGGTGGTGAGGAGATCTGATAATTCATCAGTGAATCCTAGTACTGCCTGGAAAGTCTACAAATAATATGGAAGGTGGAGAATTGCTGAGAATGGGGAAATGGCATGTCAGCAGCTCCACTGAGTTGAGTGTTGCTTGCTTAGAGTACATAACCAAGAGGACTTCTGGATAACCACAAGGCCTTCTCCCTTCTTAAGTGCGTAAACTATACGATGGATTCAGTAACTTGTGATAATAAGGATGTGCGAAGATGTGGCGGTAAATCATATTTCTATGATGAAGAGGGCGTCATGGTTGTAATAGGTGATGAAGTCAGCGACGTCTGATGCTTGGAGTACTGCACAGTGAGCGTTAATGAGTATTAGTTATAATGTGTGTCTAATAGTTTGAGGGTGTGTATTTGTGGAATGTGTATGAGGTTTGGTCTGTGTGTTTTGTGAATTCTCTGTAAGTGTTGTCATCTACATCTGGGTGTAATTGTGGGGATTGACAGTACGAGGTGCTGGGTGGGGGACATGATTTTATCTCCACTTCTAAGTTTCAGTGGAGCAGCGCTTCTGGCACAAGGCCTAAACAGGCAAAAACCTTGTCCTTGTCCACCCTGTTTTGGGGACGCCCTGAAGAGCGGAATGAAATGGGGAGAATGCTTCATTCAAACTGAACAAGTTCTCCATGGAGATTGGAGAACGCCTTAGATCAGAATCCTCCAACCAGTGAAGGGTTTATAGGCAATCCCAGCCTTCTTTTTACCTGTTCAAGCTTCAACCAGAGGAAGCAATGGGAGGGTTCTTAAGGAATGTTGACTTGTGTGCCCTTCTAATGCTGTTGTAGGTGAAGAAAGGCATCTTTTGCGTAAATGACGAGCAATTCTATATTCTTTATTGAGTTTAAAGGTTCACTAATGGGTCATTTTAATGTTAATTGCATTGCTGGTGGGTATTTCTCCGGAAGAGACCTCTCACCAGAGCAGTGGTTTCCTGCTGTTCAGAAAATGTTCCCAATGGTCTTCTGCAGGTGGAAATGCATTTTCTAGTCCCTATTGTAAGGAGCTCTTCAGGCCATTTGGCAGCAGCCTCGTACCCAAGGACAAATGTTCACAGCATATACATAACTTGGTCCAGTAGATGTCTAACTCCAGCCATTTACTCTGCGTTGTCTTGTCCATGTTCAGTCTATACCTAATATTCATAGACACTGGATCCCTTAATCTGGAGGTGTGCAAGGAGTGCTCAGCAAATGTGAGGCAAAGTTGATTCAAATATTGCTAATTGTAATGGGAAAGGCAATGTGAGTAACCAATCTCACCTAGGAAGATGAGACACGGAAGGAAGAATGACGACTCCACTCAAAAAACAAGCATTTGCAATGCAGTAGGTTTCGCCTATGGGACCTTATAAGGATTTAGTAATGCAGCATATTGTGCGGCCCCGGAGCTTTCAGTGTGCCGACTCATTGATGACCAAGATTCCCTCATGCGCACCGCTGCTGTCGCACCATGTTTAAAGCACATTTCCAAACCTCACACACTCTGTGCAAGTCTTGCACATTTCCACACCCCTGTTATACAAGTCTTACTACAAGCATCACGATTTTCAATCACGCATTCCAGAGGGTGTCTTCCAAACACTGAAAACCAGAGCAGCTGAGAAATTGTCAAGGGCATAAGTGTTAAATCTACGTTACAATATATTTAAAAACGGCACAGGGCAAGTAGGCTGCCAGAAGCAGGAAACGAAGCAATGGTGAAAATGAAAGTGGTGTCCTGTGATTTTGGGCAAATCACTTAACATACAAGCAGCAATCTCGGAGGGGTAGTGGGTGCGGGATGAAAGGGTAGGGAGAGACGCACAGGGCGAGCAGGAAACAAGACACAATGGTGAATGAAAAAGGTGAGGGGGGGGAGAGACGGCACGCAATGTGACTTGAACAGCATTTGAGCTTCTAAATGACTCCATCTGGCAACATTTAAAAACAAGCATTTGCAATGCAATAGGTCTCGCATTTACGCAAGTTTGAGCTATTGACATTGCAAATAACTATGCCTTTTATATTTGTTTTCGTTTTTAAAACATTAATAAAGGCATTGTCATTTACAATGCCAATAGCTTAAACTCGCATAAATGCGAGACCATTGTAAATGCTTGTTAATATTATCAAGGAAACGAACCCAAATTAATCACTGATTGTTGTACGTCAACACATTTAAATCAACTCCATTTATCACTATTTATGACGGAATGCATAGATTAAATGCCCACTGAACTGATGAAAATCACTGAAACGACTGACACTCAAATAACCAACGACCTTTGCAACGTTTCTAATTGAAATTGGCCTCATCAAGCAGTGCAGTGAGCGGACAAATAGCAAAAGCCACACTCTCTCGACCTTGTCAACTGTAAGCCAAACACTCCATTAGAATTCAGTAGTCAGACGCTTCCTTATCCCCTTCTCATTCAGTCCCATAGAGGTTAGGGGCCTCTGCTCATTCCCACAGCAAACAGAAGCCACAAGGACTTGTTGAAGTAAAGTTGTCAAGCTAAAGAAAACTCCATAGCTGGAAAATCCAATTCAAAACGACATGTAGTTCAGAATAGCCAACTGAAAGCTATCCATGGAAAATCTACATGAGGGCTCTATCCTGCCCCTGCGCGGCTGCTCATTGGTGTTACCCATGAAAACCTGGACAAAGTTTCCCTTAGAAGGGGTATGAAAAACGTAATTCCCCTTTCAGTTTGAGGAATAGTGCCTTCAGCTCCCAACAAGCAGAACGCGGGAGCGAGCGACCAGTAGTTTAAAAACGCAAGCACAACGCGTGCAGATCTCTTGTGCTGCGTGACACGGACGCCGCGCGTCTCCCACTTTTCACCATGGCCCCGCCCCCTTTCACTCCCCATCTCCCCTGGCTCCTGGACAGGGACCGACACTTTTCCAGTCAACACGCAAGTCAACGCCGGTGAGTGGCAGGCTACGGCCCGGGCTCCTCGGAACACCAGACCCCGGCAGGATGCAGTGCATCCGGAGGCAGCCCAAGCCCAGCAAGTCTGAGGAGCGGATCCTGCAGGAGGAGAGCAGGAAGGTGGCCGCGCAGAACGGGAAGATCTTGGGTAAGGGCGCGCCAACACCCACTCTTGCGGACAGGTTCCGTGACCGCGCACCACACAAGCAGCCCGAGGGGACGGAGGCTCTTAAACCCCTCCCTCGCCCCTGAGGTGGCAACTCCTGTTGACGCAGCTCGACTGTGCACAGTTTTACAAGCACGTTTTTATTTGCACTCTTGATTTTAAGCAGTAAAAGTTGTAATTCAAGTAGAGTTGCTTGGCTGCCAAATGACCTCAGGTCATCTCGAGGTACGCTTGCAGCCAAATCTGGATTTTGTTTTCTCTAACAGCACTTGGCACATGCAGTGACTTGTAGTTTTGCTTGTATTAGCTTCAATTTCCGAGTGCCGTTGGCCAGAGTCGAGACTCGGCTGTGGGTGTCACGCATACCGGAGGGTGACAGCGGCTATGCAGACTGTCACCTGACGTCACACACCTTCAGCTCTCTAATTAAAGCAGCCTAACGCAAGTAAATAATAGTAAAAGCAAAGGAGCACGCGCACATCTGCTGTCCCCTCAGCTGACGGCGTTAGCCGTACGCGTGCACATCCGATGTCTGTACGAGTGCACACATTGTCTTCTGTCTCCCTTGTGCTGTCTCCTCGGCTGACGCCGTAAGCCGTATGCGTGCACATACGATGTCTGTACGTGTGCACATATTGTGTCTTCTGTCTCACTTCCGAAGCAAAAGCGGCAACAATAGATCTCGCCGAGCGCTAGGCGAGACCTAAAAAGACGCCATGAGCGTGCACATTGGCTGTCCAGCGGCAACCTACAAGAGACGCCGTGAGCGTGCACATCGGCTGTCCCGGCGCAAGCTGAAAGACACGCTGTGCGCGTGCCCATGTGCTGTCCGGAACAAAGCTGATAGACACGCCGTGAGCGTGCACATCGGCTGTCTGGGAAAGTGCACATCTCCTGTCCCCCTTCCAAACTCAAGTCGACGACAAGTCTCGCTAGTGACAGCGCTTCGCGCTGCATCGCTAGGCGAGACCTAAACAGCAATGAAACGGTTTCAAACGTGCTGTGAAGGACGTGCGGTCTGAGCTGCTGTCTCTGGAGTTCGAGTCTCTTCGTCGGTTCAACATCTGATTTTGGGCAAATCACTTAAAATACTAGCAGCAATCTCAAAAGGGTGGTGGGGCGGGGTGAAGGGAGAGACGGCACAGTGCGAGCAAGCTGCCATGAGCAGGAAACAAGACGCCTTGGTGAAAATGAAAGTGGGCATGTCATTAAAAGGCGCACGGCCTCCAAAGTAAATCAATAATTAAACCTGCGTTGCCAATGCCGACCAAAACATGAAGCACATCATCCGTGAAGAGGGTGTTGTGCTGATACACAAGCTGATGCAAACAAGAAAAAAAATTGTGCACACAAGGGAACCTATATTAAAAAAAAAAAAAAAGCAGAAGACCACCTGAAACGGGCAGTCTCCTGGGAGGGTTTGAAACACAAAAAGGTGGGACTAATTAAGTATGCTGCCCAATCAAAAGTATGCATTTATGAAGGGCATGAACAGGAACAAATGGAAAAGCTAGGAGGTGCTTCAAGCCACAGTCTAGATTACAGCATGCCTCGCAGAGCAGCACATGTGCTGCCCAGGCTCGACCTAATGAGACATACAGGAGAAGAATAGCCCTCCACCATAACTTATTTTATTTTTTTCTTGTGGATAGGAACGCTACACAGAAAGGGAATGTATATGGTGCAGCTCTCCAGAATGTTCATATACCAATCAAAGTGGAAGCTTTAAATATAATCTAAAACGGAAAAGTGGCAATAAAGTGAAGTACTATCAGTATTTATCATTCGCGTGTGACAGTGATGCATACATGCACGGCCAGTTAAAGCATTGGATCATGAATAGGGACTTAGTATTATACAGATCTAAGGAGGGCAACATATTATTAATCCGTCATTGAGCTAGTAATTATGTAAACGTCAAGTAAAAAGAGACGAGACCAGAGTGAGAAAAGAAAGGAAAAGAAAAGAGGAAAGGAACGGCTATAAAAAGGAATACACTGCTATCCAGTCCTATCGTGAGTGTAACTCATGGGAACAGTTATGATCATGGTAACGTACATGTCAATAGACCCAATTTAGGCTGGAGACTCTGGATTATTGAAGCCAAAAATGGCTTTATTTTAGCTGTCTCCCGCCTGAAATTGCCTCGGCGTTGATAGACGTCAATGGGGGAAATACATTCTCCCTATTTTTTGAAGATCTTACTTACCTCTCCTAAAATGTTGGCATGTATGTGGTAAGCACATATCTCTTGATATCCAAGTTTGTTATAGGAATTCTGAACCACTGTGTTTCACTTATCTTTGATCTTTGGAGATGGACAATTGTTTGCGCATTGGATCTGGCTTCATTGAAAAGCAAGGTGATGCGGGTTGAGGTCCCTTACACTCGCAGCTCTGCAGCTTGGAAACAGCTTGTCAGTTATTGCAGGTAAAGGCGGAACTTGTACCACCAGGTTGTGATAATCCTGGTCACTGACCCTCTTTCCGACCTATTTGATATGCGCAGCAACGAGTTGTGCTTCCCAGTGCCCCGCACTTAAGGTTCGTGTTGAGGGACCACGTTACCTTCCCAGCAAGGAACGGGGTAGCGTACAGTGGCTGTTGTATGATGATGCTTGAAGCATGGGTCATTACTGAGCAGCACCACTAGTCTCTTAGTCTTCCAAGAACACCAGACACTTTGGAGTTGCCTCATGTTTGTGTGGCAATCTAGTACTGCTGGAGGTCCAGAGAAGGATACTTGGGCATCCAGAGCCCACCATGATAGAAGGAAAGCTGTGGTAATGCCCTTTCAAGCAGATGGAGAAATCTCCAATTAAGACTGCTCTTGCCACGTCTAGTGATTTTATCATCACAGATACTCTACTTTCCTTAAACACCTTCATAAACTAGACTGATAAAACATTTACATTGCATTGGAAGCTTTTTATAAATCAAGGTTGTTTCAGCAAAAGACAGAGAGTCCAACTTTTGTAATGTGTGCCAGTTTTTAAATACCATTATTCTCATTCAGGCTTGGCCAGTATCTGTGTGTTATATCGCATAGGGCAAGACCTTTCAACTCAACTTTTTTTTTTTTTTTTATTTATTTTTTTAAGGAATCTTATTTGGCACTTTTTTTTTTTTTAAAGGGCTCAAAGCGTAATAGTGCTGCCTTCTATCCTAGAGCAATATCTACTTTCAGTAACATCACTGTTAAAGAATGCATGGTATGATCAGGATAATCCAATCCTTTTCCCCCTGAGGTAAATAGCAGATTTGCGCCTCTTTGTAATTCAAGTATCCTAATAATTTGACAGATGGCTGCTCACGTGGTCCATGTTACAACACTCCATTTTCCGATTTTTCAAAACATTTCTCTATAATGATGCTTAATACTGACACATTAATCGGCGTGAAACCAGGCAACATACGGAACAGACACACATTGATTTTTGTACCGTCGGCCCATTTCAGGTCAACAGTACTCCGTTTTAAGTATGTTCTCGCTTCAGTGTGCATATTTGCTGCTTTATTTTTCTGGATTGAATAATTACACGTCTGTGTGTTATATACTGAATAGACGCACCCAAAGCTTTTAAGTTCTTCATGAAACTGCTGTGCCTCTCCTGATATTCATTTTTTGCCTTATGGCTGGTGTTTCCTCTTCAGCAGCGGTTAGGCCAAACAAGTGATGACATGAGATGTCCGAAAGGATGCACCCTGGACTCTGGCTTTTTCCAGTAGTCGATCCTGCTGCAGAGTCCCTCTGCTTCGGCAGCTCAGACGACTCCTACTAATGCCCTGTAGCTGTGTGAATGTTCCGGACTGTGATGAAAAGCGGACTTGAGTCCATCTTGTAGCGGGAGTGACCCAGGCTTGGGGACTTAACCTGAGCGAGTAGCCAAATTGTTTACATTCCCCCGCCCCCCTTTGCATTGCTGGCATTGTCCCTTTTTAATCTGTATAGAGATGAGTGTAGCTGGGAAACAGCAAGTTCGGACCAGGTTATGGAACCTGTTTCTGCTGCTATTTTTTGGGGGTGCAGAGGTTTGCTCCCTTGTGCAATTAACCAATGCAAACGCTTCGTTTTTTGTTCCTCTCTCCTCAATGCAGCCGGAAGACCTTATGAACATGCAGCACTGCAACCTGCTATGTCTTCCTGAAAACTACCAGATGAAGTACTACTTCTACCACGGGCTGTCCTGGCCGCAGGTTTGTGGGGGGCTGCTCTTTGTTCACAGGGGTGGGGTAGGGGGTGCTGAGTTTCCTGCCTCAGGAGCATCACCTCTAATAGATGCCTTCTCATCCCATTCAGCTTTCCTACATCGCCGAAGACGAGAATGGAAAGATCGTTGGCTACGTCCTGGCGAAAATGTAAGCCAGGCAATAAAAGATGTGAATGTTCTGCTGTTTCCTTGTGTGTTTACCCCGCATTGCCATTCTGTTATGAAACCGCATTGGACGCAAAGCCCCAAAGAGCAATAACTTCTTTTCATTCCCAACTCCATGTCCCCAAGGACTCAATACTCCAGTCCTGCGCTGTTCTTTTACAAATCATTGTTTTCAGTTGAAGTTAACCAACATCACAAGTCCCAAAAAACCAGGACAGGAGCAGCATCTTCTTGTGTCTGACATGGAGTCACCTTAATAATAAAGGATAAAAGATCTTTTGGTACAACCTGTAAACAAAATGGCATGTTTTTCGTATGAGCATTTGTGGAACAGCAGTTGTCTTGTAATCCATGTAGAGGGCATTTTTCACTTGATTGCAGTGATTTTAGAATTACAATTAACAAAAACTGTTTAGGGGGACCGCAAACAGGCCAGTTAATGCCGTTGACCTTACCGTGGATGTAAACCTTACATTTTGCATGCATATGGTAACTTTTGTTCAGTAGAGACAGTGACTTGCAAGTTGTTCTTGCTGAAGGGAAAGAATCATCTTTTTTCTTTTTTGCTGTCTTTGTGCTCTTAGGGAAGAGGATCCGGACGACGTTCCCCATGGACACATCACCTCATTGGCAAGTACTTTTCTGGTCTTCTTGGGTAGCTGCTTTCATCCAAGTTTTCCTTTATTTGAGGAGTACTCAATAAATTGAGCAAGATGGCGCTTACCCTGCTCTTAATTCTGTTCACGGATTGCATTGTCACAAATCTATGTGGCAGCAGAACACAGCGGTCGTGTTTGATACCAGGAGATGCTAGAAGGCCCTAGGTGGGATCCTGAGCACTGTTTTTGTGGCACAGGCAGGTTATTGATGATGCTCCAGTGCACCTGCGGGCAACACACCTGTGTAGGCTATAGAGGCTCGCTGACAGAATGGGACGTGAACCTGGCTTCTTTGAAGGCCCATATATTGTCAGGCGAATGTCTCCAGGTGGTTTAGATACACCACACATGGTGCTGGTGAGTTCCTTTTCCCCTTCTACGATGTCCCCTGCACTATTGTTCTCAAAAGGCTATTTGCTTTCTGGAAAATTGTTACAGTTTACATTTTTTTGTTTACGTTAAAAAAAATATATATATATATTTTATATTTTGAAATAGAAAGTTAGTTGTCCTGTACGGGCAAACAGCCATTTCCCCCCACTTGTTGACCTCCTTTGACGTTATTTATTTAAACATTTCTGAGGATTGATGCATCAAAAATGTGCATCTAGCGTGGCGTCTGTGTGGCCAGGAGTGTCAGAAGGAACATTCAATTTCCTGACCGAGGTCTGGCTGCGTGAGAACACTGCATCCGCCACAAACGCACCAAGATCAATTTTCCATTGTGTTTGTGGGAGTCCAGTTATGAAGTTTCCCATGTCACCCCAAAACTTTGAGGAGAGATACCCAGTCAATCCACCCTGCATATGTCACTAAACAAACCTGTAAGTTTACTCTGCCGGCTTAGAATATTTGAAGGACGCATTCTGCTGCAGTCACCAAACAAGAGATGCACCCCTCTCTCACTTTCTTGTTCTCGCATTCTCCCTTCCACTGCCTAGGCACCAGGAGACTATTAAAAGGACTCTAACGAAATGCTTCGTCTCATAGTGTTCCAGAAATTGACTGTCCAGTTGGTAGTTTCAGGAAAAATGCGAGGGATTCAATGGAAACGAAAACTCCACCCTCGCCCTTCCGAGCTCATTGAGACCGTGTGTGCCAGTACAAGAAGTGGCAAGCATGGGTATCTTAGTTGAATTCTTGAGCAAGTAGAAATGTACGACTTTCAAAGCACAAAGTGCAGCTTGATTTTTCTTAACTAGCTCCAGTTTTGAAGAAAACAAGAAATTGGGGAAACATTTGGGGAACAACCTAACTTACAAGAGGACACTGGCATTTGTTTAAAGGCAGCCGGCAAGGGCCACAAATGCTTTATTTGCCACAGGACTGGGGCTGGGCCTCACTCATGAGACTCATTATTCCCATCTAGGGTTACCTGTGTTTCAGTGCAGGGGGAAGCTTCAGGGCCTGCTGTGCTCTGGCGATTCAGGGCTTGCTGTTTTTATTGAAGCATGGCCACAGCTGATGTCTGAAGGGGCACAATGAGTTAAGACAAAAAATTGACTGGAATGTGGCGTCCACTAATTACCAGTGACTGATATTAATTCAAGCATTCCACACACCTGTTTTGTTATGGTTATCTGCTTTTAGTGGAAACATCCCTCCTTTAGTTTAGGGGTACTAGCTATTTCAATTCATTGTTTTAAAATGGGGCTAGTTACGTATATGAAACTGAACGATGCACTTTGGAATCTTGGGTTTTTAAATTGGGTTTTAGAAAGATTGACCTCAGGCTGTTTTGTGTAAGGGGACGATTTTCTCTGATGAAAGTGTTCCTGATTATCAGTAAAGACATCCATGACAATGAACCTATCGCCGCACGGCCTTCCATGCGGTTCTCTTGATAAGCACCAAATGCACACTTTGCAGTCTAGTGTAAGCTCATAGAGCCAGTTCAGTTTATGAATACTCTGTTTTGTTCCTTCCTGAGTTCCCTCAGTAACTCCCCAGAATGAATCTGTGCATTGCTACCATTGGTTAAGCCTGGCTGATGCTTCAAAGGAGATTTACTGGAGACAGGGCTGGGTCCACTATCTGACAGACTTTATCCTCTTTGCCTATTAAGGTTGCCTGATAGGGTGGGTCTTTTACACCTGCCCACCAGCTTGAGTTCTACTCCTGAATTCTAAAGTGCACTGTAGGATGTGGCCTAGATGCACCACTACGAAGTTGAGGAAAGCAGCTACTGCAGTTGATGAAGTCTAGTTTGCCTTCTGGGAGTGTATATGCGTCTGTTTGCAATGGGCGCTGACAGTAGGTGGTGATGGGTAAATACAGCGTTGCATGAAAAACAAGCATTGGCATAGCCAATAGGTCTCGCCTTTCGGACCGTATGAGTGGTTAGTCATGATGCACATTATCCTGACTTGTTGGTATGATGATACTCGTATCATATATGGATGCAATGACAGAAGCAAAATACAAGTCGCGCCAATCACTGATTTTTAGCTTACGCATTTTAAGCCACGTCCTTAATTACATTGGCCACGCCCCTTTGGGAGACACCCCCTCCAGTTTTTTCATCCCATTTAAAGTTCTAGCAATAAGTAACGCTACAAGATAGACAAAGAACTGTAGGTTTTCGAGTAATAACTACGTACCCACGTAAAATGTCACACTGCGTGTGCCAAGGGCTAGCCAGACAGGCATCGCAACCACGTTTACGTTCCAGTTCAGCACAACCTAAAAGTGCTGATGCATTCAGAATGCGCCTGTGAAGCCCAAAGGGTACGGTAGTGGCACGATAAATATGACGTCACACTCGACCACTCAGAATGTGCCTGTGATGTCAAGGCGTGATAAACACGAAGTTCCATTTAATGCATTCAGAACACGCC
The DNA here is from genome assembly GCA_963921515.1 of Calotriton arnoldi. Taxonomy (NCBI): domain Eukaryota; kingdom Metazoa; phylum Chordata; class Amphibia; order Caudata; family Salamandridae; genus Calotriton; species Calotriton arnoldi. The sequence goes on along the minus strand of CAWUFW010001281.1, from coordinate 1,891,979 downwards.
TGTGACGTCCAATGCACATGGAGAACTGACACGATAAACAGTAAAGATGCGCGCTTCGTGCACGTTATATATTCATCCTGAGATAACAACCAGCTACAAAAACATACATTGCACTGCTTCAATTTCAGTCATTGTAATGTGCCTCCCCTTTATCAATGCCCCCGTACTTTGTCACGTCAAATTAATAATATGCAGCTCCTTCCAGTAACAAACGCTACGGCTCTTTTCTCGTGCCAGCCGCTGGTCACTACATCTGATTGAAAAAATACACCAAGAGCAATACCTGCCTGTGCTGTAATCCTCAGCTGTAATTTGTCTGATAGTAAAAGAGCCTGCAAAGAGTCTACGAATGGCGTCTCGCAACACTGAGCTCTCGAGTAGTTCACCGCCCCATCCGAACCATATAAATTCCATTATGCCCTATGCAGTTGAAGCCAGCTGTTGCTCATCCACCCTTCCAGCTACTTCAAACACTCAGCCAAAATTTCTTATTAAGAACTGCACCCGTCAATCGTATATTCCACCTTCTAATCATACTCAATAATGGCCATATAATCTGAAAGAGACACGTTAGTGATAGATTCCTCACCTTAGAATATCCCCAGGCGTCAGGCTGGATCCGGAAAGTTTTGCGTAGCAGTACCCTTGCGCGTCGGTAGGCGGCGTCGTGCGGCTCCGCGTCCGTCGTCGGCGTCGTGATCGCCGGGATGACGTCGCGGGCAGTACTTAGGCGCCGCCCCTGCGCGCTGACGTCAGTTCTTCTTTTCCGCGCCAGCAAGCGCAGATCCGGGAAGAGCAGTGCCCTGGTCATTTTTTGACCATACTTTTTGGTGATTTTTTCACTGTTTTTCCATCTTTCGAGGTGTCGTAGGGATGCCCGGCTTCAAGCGATGCGGCGCCTGTGCGCGGATGATGTCCGTCACCGACCCGCATCGGGAGTGTCTCTTCTGCCTCGGCCGAGGCCACGACACGGCGTCCTGTACCGACTGCCAGGCCCTCCACCCGAAAGCTTTGCGAGAGCGGTCTCGAAAGCTCCTCGAGGCCCGGCATTCGGCTCCGCGGAAGGCCCGGTCGCGTGAGAGGTCCAGGGGTCGATCGCGGAGTCCACACCGGTCGTCGGCGTCGAAGTCTTCTTCGTCCGGTAAGTCGAAGCACAAAAAGTCCAAAAAGCATCACCGCTCTAGGACTTCGCCTCGCCGGTCTCGCGACTCGGCTGAGGCCCCTCCCGGCACCGTCCCCGCGGCCCCGGACATGCCTGTGGAGTCGCCCCCGTTATACCCGCCCTTCCCGGGTTCGGGGGCGGATCCGGCCAAAATACAGGAATTCCTGTCGGCCATGGCCCGCCTCTTCGGGCCTTCAGGCCCCTCCGGTGCGCCTTCGGGCCCCGCGGGCCCTGATGGGGTTGCTCCGGCGTCGCCGGCGGCTCCGGCCCCGGCGTCGCCCGTGCCTCCAGCCTCGATCCCGGCTCCGGCCCCGGCCTCGATCCCGGCTCCACAACCCCCATCGACGCCGGTCGACCTAACCACGCCTCCGCCGGCGCCGATGTCTCCGGTGCCGTTCTCGACGCCGCCCTGGGCTCCGGGCGGCGTCGTCCCCCAGTTCCTTCCGGCTCCGGACATGGACCCGGAGCGACGTCGCTCGACGCCGGCTCCGGCGCCGATGGGACCTTGGGTCCCCAATGTCCCTCCTCCTCCTTATTTTGCACCAGAGGAGGACCAGGAGGACTGGGAGGGGTCTGATGACCCTCTGACGCGCAACTGTCAGTTTGATGAGGACTGGATAGAGAGTCTAGGGGAGGCCAGTGGTCTGGATACTTCCCCTGACACTGGCATGCTGTCTCCTCCCGTGGCTACGGAGGAGGGGGCCAATTTTGGTACGGTGTTGCGTAGGGCTGCTGGGGCCTTACGTCTCCAGCTCCCTACTTTGACGGTCAAGCCTAACATCTTGACAGAGGTGCTTCAGCCGGCAGCCTCCTCTGCGGAGACTGTGCTGCCGTTTAACGACGCCCTCACTGACGTTCTTTGGGCGCCTGGTCCAAGCCCAACACAGGGGCTCCTGTGGATCGGAACGTGTCACGACGCCATCGCCCTGCTCCGGGCGACCCCCTGTTTCTTTCTGTCCACCCCACTCCTGAGAGCTTGGTTGTCCAAGCCTCCGCTTCCCAAACCGCCTTCCCTACCGCTCCTCCGGATAGGGAATCCAAACGCCTGGATCAGTTTGGGAAGAAAGGTTTTTCTTCCTCCAGTGCTGGCTTGCGGTCCGTTAACACCGCTTGTCTTTTGGGCCGATATACCCACTCCCTGTGGGATTCGGTGGCGGATGTTTTGCCCCAGTGCCCTGAGGAGGTCCAGGCACTGCTTTCCCGCGCCATTGCGGAAGGAAGGGATGCAGCCAAATACACTATCCGTTGTGGCCTTGACACCGCCGACTCGCTGGGCAGATCGATTGCAACGACGGTGGCGCTCCGACGCCACGCCTGGCTGAGAACCACTGGTTTTTCAGGGGATGTCCAGAATACTCTCATGGACATGCCCTTTGATGGAGTCGGTCTTTTTGGGTCCAAAGCAGACCATGCGTTGGAGCGCTTTAAGGACTCACGGGCTACTGCCAAGTCCCTGGGCCTTACTGCTACACGCCCTCCGCTGCCTTCTGCTTTTCGCCCCTATCGTGGCCACGGTAGGGGCGCCCTTCACGTCAGCAGCCCAGCCACCGGCCCGCGCAGCAGGCGTCTTCGCGTGGCCGAGGACGTGGATTCCGCCGTGGCGGATCGGGCAACCAGCGTGCGGGTCAGGCCACCACCTCCAACCCGTCCGCGGCCTCCAAGCCCTCCTAGTCCCTCCTTTCAGGTGCACAGCACGCCAGTAGGGGGCAGGGTCCGCCATCACCTTCCCCACTGGCGCACCATCACCTCGGACAGGTGGGTCTTGGACATTGTCCGAAGGGGCTACTCCCTCCCCTTCGAGACCACCCCCCAGCCATGCCACCTCAATTCCACCGCATGTCAGGGGATCACTTGGTGCTTCTACAGAAGGAAGTCACGGCCCTCTTGGCCAAGAGGGCCATCGAGCATGTTCCGACCCCAGAAGTAGGGCGTGGTTGCTACTCCCACTACTTTCTGGTGCCCAAAAGGACAAGGAGGACATGCGTCCTATCTTGGACCTCCGGAACGTCAATCGCTTCCTCCGGAAGGAGAAGTTCAAGATGCTCACCCTAGCTCAGGTCTTGACTGCCCTCGACCCAGGAGACTGGTTGGTAGCGTTGGACTTGCAGGACGCGTATTTCCACATCCCCGTCCTGCCGGCCCACCGGCGTTACCTTCGGTTCACGGTAGGCCCCGAGCATTTTCAGTTCACCGTGCTCCCCTTTGGCCTTACCAGTGCCCCTCGGGTGTTCACGAAAGTGATGGCGGTGGTCGCAGCTCATCTGCGCCGGGCAGGGGTTTCAGTCTTCCCCTACCTCGACGACTGGCTGCTGAAGGCGGGCTCGTCCCAGGCAGTCGTCTCCCACCTCCAGACTACGGCCGAACTCCTGCACTCGCTGGGGTTCTCCATCAATGTGCCGAAGTCGCATCTGATTCCTTCTCCACAGCTCCTTTTCATCGGAGCAGTTCTGGACACGACGCAGTTTCGGGCCTATCCTCCCGAACGGCGAGTCCGGGATATTCAGGCTATGATTCCGATCTTTCGGCCTTTATCCTGGGTTTCGGTAAGGATGACCCTGAGGCTGCTGGGCCTCATGGCCTCCTGCATCCTGCTGGTCAATCATGCCAGATGGCATATGCGGGCTCTGCAGTGGGACCTGAAGTTCCAGTGGGCGCAGCACCAGGGCAACCTGTCCGATCACGTCCAGATCTCGGAGGGGACTGCAAAACAGTTGCAGTGGTGGCTCTCGAACCGGCAATGGGTCATGGGCAGATCCCTCTCCCTTCCCCAGCCAGAGCATACAGTTGTGACGGACGCGTCCCTTCTGGGATGGGGCGGTCACATGGGAGAGGCGGAGATCAGAGGCCTCTGGTCTCCGGCGGAGTCCCGGCTCCATATCAACATTCTGGAGCTCCGGGCGATCCGGCTTGCACTCGAGGCATTCCTTCCCTCTGTCAAAGGGAAGGTAGTGCAGGTGTTCACAGACAACACCACCGCCATGTGGTACTGCAACAAACAGGGCGGGGTGGGGTCTTGGACCCTTTGTCAGGAGGCTCTGCGCCTCTGGACATGGCTGGAACATCAGGGCATGTTCCTGATGGTTCAACACCTGGCAGGTTCTCTGAACGCCAGGGCGGACGAACTCCAGCCGCAGGTGCATGATGGATCACGAATGGCGTCTTCACTCGGAAGTGGCGCAAGGACTCTTTCTACAGTGGGGAGAGCCTTGGTTAGATCTATTCGCCACCGAAGAGAACGCGCAATGTCATCAGTTCTGCGCGTTGGAATTTCCAAGGCGGCACTCGCTCGGCGACGCTTTTCGTCGCGAGTGGAGTTGCGGTCTGTTGTACGCCTTTCCGCCTATACCACTTCTACCCAGAGTGTTGAAGAAGATTCGGCACGACCGGGCCCAAGTCATTCTTGTGGCTCCGGACTGGGCTCGAAGAGTTTGGTATCCCGAGCTACTCAATATGAGCATAGATCCCCCGATCCGTCTGCCTCTTCGGGAGGATCTTCTGTCGCAGCAGCAGGGGACGGTCCTCCACCCGAACCTGTCCAGTCTACACCTGCTTGCGTGGAGATTGAGCGGCGGCAGTTGATTCCTTTCCACTTGCCTCCCGAAGTTTGTGATGTGATTCTGGCAGCCAGGCGTCCCTCCACTAAGGTGGTATACGCCTGCAGGTGGAACAAATTTGTGGCATGGTGCACAGCAAAGGCTGTGGATCCCCTTTCTGCCCCTCTTTCTGAGGTCCTTCTGTTCCTTCTCTCTCTGGCCCAACAGGGTTCTGCCCTGGGTACCATCAAGGGTTATCTTTGTGCTATCTCGGCCTTCCTCAGGCTTCCTGATCAGCCCTCCCTTTTCAAGTCCCCTGTTGTTAACAGGTTCTTAAAAGGCATTACTCACCTCTTCCCTCCTGTTCCGTTTGTGATGCCTCAGTGGGACTTGAACTTGGTTCTTACCTTTTTAATGTGCGCTCCCTTTGAGCCTCTGCATAACTGTCCTCTTCGTCTTCTGACTCTAAAGACAGCCTTTCTGGTGGCCATCACCTCCGCTCGGCGGGTGAGTGAGCTCCAGGCTTTATCTTGCAAACCTCCCTTTCTGTCTGTTCATCCAGACAAGGTTGTTCTTCGGACGCGTCCGTCCTTCTTGCCAAAGGTGGTTACTGCCTTTCACATTGGGCAGACCATCACTTTGCCTACCTTCTTTCCGCCTCCGCATCCTTCCAGGGAGGAGGAGAGGCTCCACCGTCTGGACCCAAAACGTGCGCTCTCCTTCTATATCGACCGCACAAAACACTTCCGGGTGGATGACCAGCTCTTTGTTGGCTACGTGGGCGCCAAAAAGGTCGGGCGGTGCACAAGAGGACCATCTCCCGCTGGGTTACCTTGTGCATCAAGACCTGCTATTCTTTGGCCAAGAAGGAGCCTCCTGTTGGGCTGCGTGCCCATTCCACCAGGGCAACGGCTGCTACCACGGCCTTGGGCCGCGGTGTTCCGCTGCCGGTTATCTGTCAGGCAGCTACGTGGGCCTCGCTGCACACGTTTACTAAGCATTACTGCCTTGACAGTCAGGTCCGGAGGGACGGCTTCTTTGGCCGTTCTGTCCTCCAGGACTTCCTTGTCTGATCTTTGTTCGCAGACCCACCACCGGGGTTGGTATTGCTGGGGTATCTATTCTAAGGTGAGGAATCTATCACTAACGTGTCTCTTTCAGATGCACAAGTTACTAACTTGTGTAACGATATATCTGTAAGAGACAGTAGTTAGTGATAGATTCCTTACCGCCCCACCCATCCTCCCCGTTCTGCGAACTGATTTCTAGGGTTAAGGACATCCCTTTCAGGGCCCTAGTATTTTTCAGACACCTGTGTCAGCTTCTTGCATGGCTCTGCGTTCCTGGCGCGGAAAGTCGTGTACAGAACTGACGTCAGCGCGCAGGGGCGGCGCCTAAGTACTGCCCGCGACGTCATCCCGGCGATCACGACGCCGACGACGGACGTGGAGCCGCACGACGCCGCCTACCGACGCGCAAGGGTACTGCTACGCAAAACTTTCCGGATCCAGCCTGACGCCTGGGGATATTCTAAGGTGAGGAATCTATCACTAACTACTGTCTCTTACAGATATATCGTTACACAAGTTAGTAACTTGTGCTTTAAAACCAGCGCGGCCCCGGCGAGCGTCGCATACAGGAAGGGGAGTGGCCGCCTTTAAAGTTAAAGCGCAGCATGGAGGCGCTTTAGCAAAACAAACAAGCGCTGAAAGACCAGGGCCCCGGCGAGCGTCGCATACAGGAAGGGGAGTGGCCGCCTACAATAATAAACAAGTGGGAGGGGTGGGGGGAGTGCGGCCGAGAGCAGGGACACGCAGCGTTTACCTTGCGGGAGCGAGCGCGATAATTGCTAACACATGGTGCCGCTGCTCGCTCCCGCAAGGGAAACGCCAAACGTGCACGCGTTGCAATAGAAAGCAATGCAAAACGTGCACGTTTTTGGCCAAAATGCTGATCGATTCCAAAAGGTCCCCTCCTAGGCAGCGCGCTGCATAGGCGAGACCTTAAAATGCAGTACATTTCTGCAGCAGCATCCAGCGCATGGCAGGAAACCGCAGGTAGCAGTTATTTTCTTTCTGACTTTCAATGTTTGATCCTCTTGTGCCATTTGAGGATTTGTGTTGTAAAGCAACAGTTACTGCTCTGCTTTCTGTGAATTGTATACGCACAGATATGTCCTGGGTGCAAGCCCCAGCCAGAGCATAGCCATTCTTCTGAAGAATGTCAGGTGTGGTCTGTGGAAGCTGTGACTGTTCACCATCTCCCCTTTCTCCTTCAGGCAGTGAAGCGGTCGCACCGGCGCTTGGGACTGGCGCAAAAGCTAATGGACCAGGCATCCCGAGCCATGATTGAGAACTTCAATGCCAAATACGTGTCTTTGCACGTCCGGAAAAGGTAAGTGGAAGAGGGTTTCTGTACCGGAAAGCAGAATGTTTCCAGCATTGCTATTGGCACTGAATTCCTTTTGCCCCAGCTACCTTCCCGTCTGCTTCTTGAATCCGTTCCTAAGTGGAAGCCTTACAGTGTTTGCTCATATGCTGAATGTATGCTCTGGCCATAGCTGTGATCACTTTATTTGGGGACCATAAATTATATGTGCGCACTTAACTCCATTTGTTCCCCTAAAGGGGAACTCTTAGTGAGGTCAGTGACTGAGTGAACGTTAAGACTGAACTCTGTAGCCTTGAGAAGATGTCCTGCCACAGAATACAGACTTGATACTGGACTGGCAGGAATAGTGAATGCACAGCTGATGTACTTGAAAGGAGAAGCAGGATACGTTAACTTGCTTTTATTGACAGCATGTATGCCTTTTACCTGCGGATCTAATGGAGGATTAAAAGATAAAGCGATCTTTGGTGGTCTTATTCCGTAGAGGGAAGACCATGATTACCTTCTATTCCATTATGGTGATCAAGACGGCCCTTATCAAACATTCTTGGTGTTTCTTGCAGAGCATAGTACCCATTAAATGCCAACTTTTTCAAAAAACACATTCAGCTTGAACGTAAAAACTGTTGAGCTGCTGTTAGTCCTCCTAAAGGCATTCTGTTGCACAGCGTCACTGTTTTCACTAGACAAGTTTAGTGTGACATCCCTATTTCGTTTAGTGGATGGCCATTAGTTCTCTCAATTGTACTGCGACTCGCCAGGATCACAGACAATTTCTGATATGCCCAATTTATGCCCTTATACATTGGAATCAATTCTCCCTTTCTCTTAAGGAAATCAATCCCAGTTAGTTATTTTCTGTGATCTGTATTTGTGTAGATGTTACTGGTGTGGTCTCATGGCACTTTTGTTTTGTGTGTGCGCGATTAACCACAAGGCTGTCTAGAATGAGTGTTCCACTAGTTATGTGTAATAGTGAGCGAGATGTATGCTCTCATACCTGCGCATGTATGCAACCCTGCAGAATATATCCTCGCGTTTGGGTACACTTGTGTGCGAAGGGCCTGTTCATAGGAGTGAGATGTACATGTGTGGTGCTTCTCTCAATCTGTTGTTATACGGTTTGCCTTTGGAACAGCGGTGGTAGTGGACATGCAGGGGAGTGGAGAAGTGCGGTTGTGGGTGGCTTTCGAAATGTATGATTGATGGTTGGGTAAAAGGGTAATGTGTGTAGTGTATTTAGAGGCAAGCTGCCAGCAGGTTACTGTTTAGTAAAGCAGAATCAAACAAAATGCTATGCTGGAGTGATGGAGCACACACACACATTTGATAGCTGTGGAGATGGTTCTTGTCAGTGAGAATGTTAGTAGCTTGTGAGGTCTTTAAGTGCATTGACTTCTTGTACTCCAGTGCTGGGAGCCTGAGTATGGAATTAGTTTTGTAGCTCGGTGAACTGCTTGTGATGTGGGGCTTTGATCAGGTATGTTGTGATCAGTGTTTTAATGATTTGGCCTCGTAGTAGTTGATGTTTCTGGTATTGCTGTAGACTTAAACCTCCTGGGTGTTTGTTGATGGTTGTGACAGTGTTGTCTTTTCATAATGAGACTGGTGGTGGCAAATTATTAGGATGGTGCCAAGAGGACGGGCTGTATTTTGAGTGCTTTACTGAAGGCTGGTGTCTATTCATGGGGTGAATGCTCCTTTGAAATTTGCTACAGCAGTTTGTGGTATGCATAGGAAATGAGGCGCTTTGAAAGAAAATTCACAGATGGTACGGAACAGAAGAAAGGTTGCAGCCATATGGTGCAGGTAGGATGGAATCCAACCAATCTGTGAGGCAGGAATTTGGGATCTGTACCGTACTGCTCTAAGACTGGTGCATATTGTTTTTAAATGGAGGCATCCTGTATTGTCGGTGTGATGTGGTATTTTATTCCAATGTATAAAGTTAGCTGAAGTTTGTGAAGTAGGTAAGTTGAAAGCACATTGTCATATTCGAGTCGTGAAAGAACCTGTGTGATTTTTTTTATATCCAGGAAAAGAAAACGAGGTACTTGCCTTTAACTATCATTCTCCATTATAGTATCTTTCACAGGTTCACATGCTTGAATAATCATTCCCAGTCATTGAAGTGGGAGTCCCAGAGTACCATAGAAAGCAGGATTCAATTATATACATAGCACATAATGGATAAAAACATTCACTTTAATAACTTATCCATATCATTTGTTGAGAACCAACGTTCAGCCAATCAGGCAACAGCACCCTCTAGAACACTCTCCACAGAGGCTTCATTCCCTCAGATTTTCCAGCACAAGTGGAATATAAGGACCCAGATAATAAGGGGAGCCTCTATGGGGAGGAGGGTGGGTCGCAAGCGAATCTATGAAAGATATCAATACTGTAGAACTACAGTTACAGGTATGCAACTTATTTTCTTCTCCATTATTGGATCTTTCGTAGATTCAGATGCTTGAATCAGAATAGTTAGCAGTTAAAACACTTACACTATCAGTACTAAAGTAATATAACAGTAGATGGTGGGAAATAAATTAAGACACGACTCACCTTATTGAAATAGATGGCTCAACACTGCTACTCCACAGCAGCATCATTCCATTCAGAGGAATCCAGGCAGTAGTGCTGTGTCAACATGTGCCTATTTCTCCACATCTCTGCGCAACATATTTGTTCAATATGTACACCAGTGCAGAGAGCTGTGGTAGTAGAGACAGCCCTGGTAGAATGAGCTTTTACTTTATCCTACAACTGCTTTCCGGCTTTTCTGTGACAAAATCGTATAGCTGCTGCGATTCATCAGGCTATACTCTGCTTGGAAACAGGGAAACCCTTTCGAAGGTTTCCATAAGCAACAAATAGCTGGTCCGGTTTGCTAAACTGTTGTGTCCTATGCAAATAAAACCTGAAACATGTTTTGACTTCCAAGTTATGCAAAGATCTTTCAGAGTCACTCTGGGGATTTGGAAAGCATATCCTTAAGATGATCAGCTCATTTAAATGAAACTCCAAAGCAAGGATGTAACCTTACGGCTAGAGCGGTCGACCCCGAAGCTGGGGAACCGGGTTTGAGTCTTGGTAATGACACTCACATCCTGTGATTCTGGGCAAATCACTTAATCTCCCTGTGCCTAACAAAAATGAATGTGTCCATCTGTAACGAAACTGGTGCTCATGTAAAGGGCTCTGATACCTGATATCTTAGGGTCTAGTTCGCGCTATATAAAACTCTTAACGTTTTTTTTTTTTAAAACCTTTGATGTGAACTTAGGATTGGTTCTTAGAACCACACTGTTATGTCTGAACTGCGTAAACAGTTCTTTGTTTGTGAACGCTTGAATATCACGAACTCTCGCTGCTGATGTTAGTGAGAGTGCCGTTTTCCATGTTAAGAATTTTAGATCTGCTTTCTGAATGGGCTCAAATGGGTCTTTTGTCAGTTGCCCAAGTACTATGTTAAGGTGCCAAGATGATGGAGGTTTCTTTACAGGAGGAAACACTCTGAAAATGCCTTTGAGAGTCTGCTTGATCACTCTGCTAGACCACAATATAGGTGATTTATCTGATCTTCTCAATCTTGAGATCGCTGCCAGGTGTACTTTAATAGAAGTATGAGCCGAACCGAATTTTGCTAACAGAAGTAGATATGGGAGACGCTGCTTTGCTCTGGTGGTGCTGAAATGGGATTAATTTTTGCCTCCTGGCACCACAAACAAACATTTGAGTTTCTGTTTTATTGGTAGCTTCAGCTCAGACCCTCGCAAGGATTTCCCTGATATCTTTTGGAATACTCCGTCACAAACTCAATGTATTGAGGAGCCAGGCCGACAAGTGAAGAATGTCTGGTTCAGATGAAGTACTTGGTTGTGGTTCATTGTCAGTAGCGTTTGTATTTTCTCCAACTGAATGTGGGTCTGTTCTCAGAGTAGGAGGAGCTCTGTGAACCAGACTGCTTGGGCCATCTGGGGGCAAACAGAATAATTCAACAAAGTTCCCTCTTCAATTTTCTGAGGAACTTTTGGGATCAATGGGATTGGGGGGAAAGAGTACTCGGATCCCTGACCATCTGATCGAAAACGCATTCCCCACGATCCCTGCTATGGGTGCCAACTTGCGTAGAACGGGCATTTTCGGTTGTTACCATTCGTGACAGCTGGTATTTGTTCTGCTCAATGTGTCTGCTAGGACATTGGTTGTTCCTGGAATGTGTTCCGCCTTTGATTTTTGTTTGATGTTGCAAATTTCCTGTGCTTGTTCCGATAAAGCTTGTGACCTCATACCCCCTTGCTTCTTTATATAATGCATGCTGGTGGTGTTGTCCGTATGACTTGGTACTGATGATCCTGTTATCCTGGATAGAAATGATTGTAGAGCCAATGCTATGGCTTTGAGCTCCAGCAGGTTTGTGTATATTTATCTGGAGTTGGGTCCGCTTTCCGCTGATGGTTAAATCTTGTAGACGAGTGCCCCATCCCTTCAGGAACGGGTCTGTGCTGATAACAAATTCGGGAATATGAGGCAGGAATCTTAATCCTTTGGACAGGTTTGTATTCTGTATCCACCATTGCAAAGATGTTTTCATGATCGAAGTGATCTGAATTACGTAGTCGAATGACCCTTGAACATGCAACTTGTCTAACAAGTTCTTCCTGCATAGGTCGCATGTGGAGGCGGCAATTTGGTATTAGTAGAATGCTATAGGATAGTGTTCTGAGGAGTGATTTGTATAGGTGAACTGAAACTGACTTTCTTCTGAGCATTTTGCGTGCTAACAGTTGAATCCGCATTTGTCTTTCCTTTGAGACGAATGCCTTGTCTTGAATTATGTCGAGAACCACTCCCAAGAACGTTAATGTTGTTGAAGTCTTGAAAGACGATTTTGGTTTGTCGACAGTAAGATTTCAATCCGAAAGGGTGAACTTTGAATTGATAGTGAGTGCCGGCTACTTTGAATCTTAGAAACTTGCAATGATTTGGGTGAATTTGGATATGGAAGTAAGCATCCTGGCGATCTAAAGCTGTCATGTGAACTCAGTAATTGAGTAGATGTAGGATATCCTGCAGAAAGACCATTAGAAAGGATTGCATCCTTAAATATTTGTTGAGCTTTCGAAGATCTGAGATGGTACGCCACTCTCTTGACTTATCTTTTATTAGAAAGAAGCATGAATAGAACCTGATCCCTCTCGGGGTAACCCGTATCTTTTCTATTGCACCCTTGTTGAGCATGGTTGATATTTCTTGCAGGAGCAGCCGTAGATGGGGTTTTTGGTGGTTTCTGGAAAAATTTTACAGTGTCCATGGGTGATTAGATCGAACACCCATCTGTGTGTTATTAATGACCATTGCTGTAGATAATTTGAGATTCGGCCCCCCAATCTGGCTCAGGGAATTGTAGGGGATAGCTGGCACTATCAAGTCGTCACTGCTTTTGGGCAGAGTCTCTTCCTTGAGAAGGTTGCTTCCTTCTGGGCGCCTGTTTGGTGTAAGCCACTGTTGGTGGCTGTCTAAACTGTTGGGGATAAGAAGGTCTGTATTGATTTTGAAAAGGCTGCTATTGATGGTAAATGATTGATATCCCCCCCCCGTAGGAATAGAGACCTCTTGCTCTTCAAAAGGGCTGCTTCCTCATCTGTAACGTACCTAGGGATCTGGTAGTGTCTGTCTTGATAGCCTGCAGAGCATCGTCTCCATGCTTGCTAAACAGTGCCTCTCCTTCATATGGCATGTCAAGGATTTTGCTTTGTATTTCTGGCCTGAATGATGTTGCCTTCAGCCATTCTTCTCTCCTAAGAACAACTGCACCGGCTAGTTGCCTAAATCCAGTTGATGCCACGTCTATTGCGCAATCGTCTCTGAGGAGATTCTTTTCTCTTCTTGCAATATCTTCTTAACTTCCCCTCTCGAGTCTTCTGGTAAGAGATCAATGTATGTGGCGATGTCTGAACACATTTGTCTATCCTAGTAGCCTAGAATAGCTAACTAATTGACCGCGCTAACAGCCGTGGCTGGTATGGAAGAGAAGCGTTTGCCAATATTGTGCAGTCATCTGCCTTCCCTATCCGGTGGCGTGGAAATGGGAGTAGACTGGTTCTTTGAACGGCGCTGGACCACTTGTGTTACCACACAGTCTGGCTCTGAATGGCCAATTAGGAATGCCAGTGAATCATCCGGTGCCTTGTACGTTCTATCCAGTCTAGGCAACATTGCCGATACTGTGACTGGATTCTTCATGGTCTTAATGCCTTCCTTCCAAATAAAATCAATAGGAATTGCCCTGATCGATTTTCTTTGTTGGCTCCTTGAAGTCATAAAGGAAAAATCAGACTGCCTTGTCGCTAAGGGGAGTTGGAACCTCTTCGCTGCCCTTTCCATTAGGTTGTGAAAGCTGCCACTGCCTTCTGGTGGAGAGTCCACTGGTTGATATACTGGCGAAGATGGTATTGGGATTAGATAGTCCCCCCCCCATTCATTAGGAGCTGATCTATGGTCTATGATCTCTCCTTGTTCTCTATCCTCGTCCGAGGAAAGTGCATCATCTACTGGTGGTTCTGCTAGGGTCATTGCCTGTGTTCTTCTTTTTGGAGTTGTGGGATGAGTAATTCTATGCGTTATGGGGGTCTGAATCTGTGGTTATTGTGTTAAACTTGCTGTCTGCGATGGAGAAATAACCTTTGCTGGCTCTGAAAACCTGCTATAATCATCTTATAGCATGTTTTGAAGATTATTCACTAGAGCCATTGGCTTCTGTACTGAATCATCATGGAATTCTTGGCAACCATAATGTTGATACTGGTCTCCGTAAGGCTTGATGTTCTGCATATTGATGCGGTTCTGACGGATAATATTGTTCCTCATAATACTCGTCCTCATCGTCCTGACATTTTACATGCAATTCAGAGGGACTATGTGCTGCCCTAAAAGGACCTTCGTCCTCCGACTCTGTCATCGAAAGGATGCACTGGTGGGAAAGGGGAGACTTTACTTGGCGATGTGTTTGCAGGTTGTAATGGTTCTGAAAAGGTTTCGTCGTATGCTGAGTGTTGTTGACAACACTGATAGCTTTATCTTTGGAGATGGTTTCTTCGTAGACTATGCTGTCATTGGCGGTTCAGTCATCGAAGAGTCCTTCGCTGGCTGTTCCGTCATCGACCGCATCTTGATTGATGGTGCCATTGTCGACAATGTTCTAGGTAACAGTATCATTTATGCTACCGGCGATGAGGACATGATTAGCGATAGTGCCACACATGTAAAAGTATACGTCGTTGTCTTGTAGTTACTGTCAACGTTTTTGTGTCTCTTGACAACTACGTCGACGAGAATTCGAAGCGCAGTTTAGAAACACTTGAGAGATTATGCCATCGCTGGCAGAGGATGACTTTTTTATAGGCAAGTGTACTCGTAAAGGAGTGGTAGGCTCAGACTGAACATGTTCTAAGGAGATTCTCTCCTTTTTAGGCATGAGGGTGATCATCTGACCGCTTAGGCTCTCCTGATGATCCATGATGAGTCTTTTTCTTCACCGTTTTAGCTGACCCTGGAGACACTCGCTCATGAGACCTATTCCTTTTTCGTGATTTTTCTGTCTTTGTATAGTCACTTCTATCCTCTTTAGAAAGAGGAGCTTCCTTAGATTTTAATTTCTCCAGCTAAAGAAGTAAACTTCTGCCTCTGTCTTTTAAGGTCTTTGAGGGAAAACTGCAGCATATTTTGCAGTTCTTTAACTGATGCTCAGGATGTAGACCATCTATGCGCTCCTCGTGTGGGTCCTCTGAGTGCAGCCTCTTCTTCTCACACGTTCCACATGGCCTAAAAAGTCCTTTCCTGGTTGTTTCTGACCTGGTTGATCAGTCAGATGTTGTTGGTTGTAGATTCTATGCTCTTCCTGAGGCAAAAAATGTCCACCAAAGATAGAAACCTGAATCAAACTGAGCAGAGCTCGAGTCGTCTCCCATCACACGACATGTGGTAGAAAATCTGAGGAGTGAAGCTTCTGTGCAGTGTTGTTGCCTGATTGGCTAAACTTTGCTTTTTTTAATATATTATGTGGATATGTTATTGAATTGAATGTTTTGGCCATTATTTGGAGTGGGTGAGTTTTGGCCACTGCGTTACGTATGTAACCCAGAGTTTTGGCTAAACTCCGTCAGCTGTCCCGTGGCAGAGTTTTTTGTTATGCGCGGCTCTCCAGCTGTAAGTTGGCGAGCAACAATTAGCGTCCCCATGCGACCTATTTGGAGGCCACGACCGTTCACGATGAGAAAGCTGCTGCTCAAGTAGAAAATCTACTTAAGCAGCAGCAAATAAGCAGCGCTCTCTGGCGTACCACGTGGTGCCGCTTGCACTGATTTTGCAGCGTGGAACAAACTCCTGGTGCTGAAAATCAGCGCGATGTGCCAATTTCCGCCCCCTCGCAGAGTTTTCATGTAACTCGGAGTTCCGCCCATCCTTAGCCATTATGTGCTATGTGTAAGGAAGTGGGTTTCTGTTGCAGTAACCCCCCCACTTTTTGCCAGACCACTGATGCACTTTGACTTGATGTACCCTGGGTCCCTGCCAATCAGGTTCCCAGGGCCTGTGTTCTTTCCCCAAAACTGTACCCAATTGGCATCTCTGGCCACAGGTCAGCCCCTGTTAAATGGTACCACAGGTACCCAGGGCACTGTGACCAGGGAAGACCTCTAAGGGCTGCAGCACTTATTGTGCCACCCTTGGAGGCCCTGTACCTATACACACACACACTGCCTTTGCAGGCTGCGTGTTTTGGTGCAGAACAAAGTGAACAGTCTACATGGCACACAACTGTGTGCCATGCCTACAACCCACTGCCCTGGCATAGGTCAGTCACCCCTCTAGCTGGGTGCACTATACCAGTGGTGAGGGGACAGGTGCATGAACCCTGTACCCCTACAGTGTCTAAGGCCATTCTTAGACATTGTAAGTGCAGTGCTGCCATTAAGAGTATATTGTATTGTATTGTAATTGCATTTGTATAGCGCTTACTACCCCTGACGAGGCGTCGAAGCGCTTTTTCGGCGAGTAGCACGCTACTCCGGGACCCATAGAGGATTAGTGTTGAATTAGTATAGTGAAACATGCAAGTAAATTTTAAGTGGTGGATATGTTAGTCAGTTATTTGGATTCAGAAGGATAGCGGAGGTATAGAAGAGGGAAAAAGGTTTGCATATATATAGCGCTTCTAACCCCTGATGGGGTGTTGAATTGCTTTTTTTTTTTTTTTTTTTTGGCGAGTAGCACGCTACTCCGGAAACCCATAAAGGATTAGTGGTGAATTAGTATGGTGAAATATGAAAGTAATTTGAGTGGTGGATATTAGTCAGTTATTTGGAGTGAGAAGAATAGTGGAGGGATAGAAGGGGAAGAAAGGTTTGCATTCATATAGCGCCTGTTACCCCTGGTGGGTGTTGAAGCGCTTTGTTGGCGAGTAGCACGCTACTCTGGAACCCATAAAGGATTAGTGGTGAATTAGTATAGTGGAATATGGAATTAGTGAAGTGAACATGCTAGTCTGTTATTTTGATTGAAAAGGATAGTTGTGGGATAGAAGAGTGAAGGATTTCTTTTTGTAGGTCATAGCAGTAGGAGGAGGCTTTTTGATGAGTAAAAAGGGTTTTTGGAGGGGAAGAGTCAGAGGGAAGAGTTTAGAAAGGTTTGTCTTGGGCATTGGTACAGTAAAGGAGGTGTCAGAAGATGCAAGGAGGGGTAGAGTAGGAGAGAGTCAAGAAAGGGTTATTTTGGGGAACATAGTGGTATGGGGTTTGCGATTAATGAGAGAGTGGGTGTAGAGGATATAGTGATAGATGTATAGGGTGGGAGATAGGGTAGTGCATTGGAAAGAGTAGTCGAAAGAAGTTTGAGATGAGTCAGAAAGTTGGGCTAGAAGATATATTGAGAGAAGTATAGGCTGAGAAATAGGGTAGTGCATTGGAAATGCTAAATTAGAAGAAAGTGATAAATATATAGATCCATAAGTACATTGAGAGTATATAGATGCATAAAGGAGGTAAGTATATGCAGATTAAAGATATTAATAGAGGTAGCGGATGAGAAATAGGGTAGTGCATTAGATATGCTTTTTCAGGAGAAAAGTAATAGACACATTAATTAATGGGAAGATGGGCAGCATTCCTGGCCCTGGCCCGCCTCGAACAGGCTCAAACAGGCACTCACCCTTGTCCTCTCTGCCCTTAGCCTCGACGCCCGGGCTGAGACGCCCTAACCCTGGCCTTTGATACCCCTAGTAATCAGGTGACCCCGTCAGCCAATGGGAACCCTAGCCCTAATACTATCCAATCACAACACTAGCCCTAAAAGCTAGAACCAATAGGAGATCAGGACCTTACAGCCAATCTTAGCCCTACTCCAAGCATCCAATCAGTTCAAAAACCCCTGATCTCTACGTCCAATAGAGGCCCTAGCCCTACCAGTAGTCCCAACCCTAGTCCAAGCAACCAATGGGACGGGAAGCCCTAGTCCCTACTTCCAATAGAAAGCCTAACCCTACTCTTAGTCCCACACCTAGTCCAGCAACCAATAACACCAGAAGCCCTAATCGCTACTTCCAATTAAAGGCCTAACCCTAGTCCTAGTCCCACCTTAGTCCCAACAACCAATAAAACAGGAAGCCCTAGTCCCTGCTTCCAATAGAAATCATAACCCTAGCCCTAGTCCCAACCCTACATTGATTGAATCACAGATCCAGAAACCAATCAGAACCCTCAAATACCCAACCAATGAGGACACTAACTCAAACCAATAGAAACATCAGATACAACCACCAATCAGTGTATACATGTAGCAGCCACTAGCAGACTATATAAGGTCCCAGCAACCTCAGACAAGGTTTGCTGCCCAGGGAGTTGGAAGCTGCTTCTCCTGTTCAGAATCTCCTAGGAGACAGACAGGCTCAATCCACACTTTGGATTTCTGCAGGTAAAGGCCTCACAAACTTGAAATCTAACAATACTGTTTGAATACAACTTTACTCCCTCTCCTGGCCAAAAACGAAGTGCACAGTCCCTATTAAACACAGTTTAAACAGCTCACAGAAGCACCCTCTGATGTAGAAAATCCCTGTTGCTGGAGGGGGAGGCAGGGGGGGGCTGGTTTCACTGGCTTGATAACACAAAATGGTGGCTGGGGGTGCACTGTTTAACATACAGGTCTTAGCACAGAGCAAAGGAGAAATTTGGAGGGAAAACTGAATAGTCACCAGGAATGAGAGGGACAAACTACAGAGTTTGGACTGCAAATCCCACAATTCAACACGTTAAATGGAAGCAATCATGGGCAGGAAAACCACAAGTTTAACACACAAAACAGGTGATAAAATATACAATCACAGGCAGGTTAAAACTACATTTTTAAACTGTAACAACCACAGGCAAAGACAGTAAGCACAGAAAGGGAAAATCGTTTTTTAAAAAACTTTTTGGAGGAGGGAAGAGACAGCACTAGTCTGCCTCCTTACCACTTGCTGGACTCTGCTCACTGCAATCTGGGGCACAGGTAGGCTGCCAACTCACAAGATGGAGGAGAATGATTTGGGGTGCACCCAGCAAAGCCTTAAGGGACCTGGGCAGGTGTGGGGGGAGGGCTCAGAGTTGCCTGGGAGCTGAATAGCCAATCCCCAGTCCTAGGCCTGCTGGGGTGGGGGGCCGCTTCTCCTGTTCAGAATCTCCTAGGAGACAGACAGGCTCAATCCACACTTTGGATTTCTGCAGGTAAAGGCCTCACAAACTTGAAATCTAACAATACTGTTTGAATACAACTTTACTCCCTCTCCTGGCCAAAAAACGAAGTGCACAGTCCCTATTAAACACAGTTTAAACAGCTCACAGAAGCACCCTCTGATGTAGAAAATCCCTGTTGCTGGAGGGGGAGGCAGGGGGGGCTGGTTTCACTGGCTTGATAACACAAAATGGTGGCTGGGGGTGCACTGTTTAACATACAGGTCTTAGCACAGAGCAAAGGAGAAATTTGGAGGGAAAACTGAATAGTCACCAGGAATGAGGGGGACAAACTACAGAGTTTGGACTGCAAATCCCACAATTCAACACGTTAAATGGAAGCAATCCTGGGCAGGAAAACCACAAGTTTAACACACAAAACAGGTGATAAAATATACAATCACAGGCAGGTTAAAACTACATTTTTAAACTGTAACAACCACAGGCAAAGACAGTAAGCACAGAAAGGGAAAATCGTTTTTAAAAAAAAACGTTTTGGAGGAGGGAAGAGACAGCACTAGTCTGCCTCCTTACCACTTGCTGGACTCTGCTCACTGCAATCTGGGGCACAGGTAGGCTGCCAACTCACAAGATGGAGGAGAATGATTTGGGGTGCACCCAGCAAAGCCTTAAGGGACCTGGGCAGGTGTGAGGGTAGGCTCAGAGTTGCCTGGGAGCTGAATAGCCAATCCCCAGTCCTAGGCCTGCTGGGGTGGGGGTGGGGGCTGCTTCTCCTGTTCAGAATCTCCTAGGAGACAGACAGGCTCAATCCACACTTTGGATTTCTGCAGGTAAAGGCCTCACAAACTTGAAATCTAACAATACTGTTTGAATACAACTTTACTCCCTCTCCTGGCCAAAAAACGAAGTGCACAGTCCCTATTAAACACAGTTTAAACAGCTCACAGAAGCACCCTCTGATGTAGAAAATCCCTGTTGCTGGAGGGGAGGCAGGGGGGCTGGTTTCACTGGCTTGATAACACAAAATGGTGGCTGGGGGTGCACTGTTTAACATACAGGTCTTAGCACAGAGCAAAGGAGAAATTTGGAGGGAAAACTGAATAGTCACCAGGAATGAGAGGGACAAACTACAGAGTTTGGACTGCAAATCCCACAATTCAACACGTTAAATGGAAGCAATCATGGGCAGGAAAACCACAAGTTTAACACACAAAACAGGTGATAAAATATACAATCACAGGCAGGTTAAAACTACATTTTTAAACTGTAACAACCACAGGCAAAGACAGTAAGCACAGAAAGGGAAAATCGTTTTTTTAAAAAACTTTTTGGAGGAGGGAAGAGACAGCACTAGTCTGCCTCCTTCCCACTTGCTGGACTCTGCTCACTGCAATCTGGGGCACAGGTAGGCTGCCAACTCACAAGATGGAGGAGAATGATTTGGGGTGCACCCAGCAAAGCCTTAAGCAGACCCTCCAGGATTTCGCGGTGTGCCGCAAAATCGGCACTTTTGTAAAAATGCCGCGATTTTTACAAAAGTGCCCGCGAAATCGGCACTTTTGTAAAAATGCCTCAATTTTTACAAAAGTGCCCGCGAAATCGGCAATGCGCACAATTAGACAGTAACTGCTGGTGACTAAGTTTCATGGGGAGACGCTTCTTCCACATTTTAAGAGGGTGCCTTTATCATAGCAAACTCGGGCAGAAAGAGGACATCTTGGGAGCTAAACCCAGTGAAGGAACTGGTATGGTAATGGCAACATGACAAATGTAGGTGGCAGGCGAGAGAAGGGCAGGCGGCAAGCTTCCTGGTAACAGAGTTGGCACAAGTAAGGGCCAGGCGGACGAAAGGTGTCGGGCATCATGGCGCAAAAGGCAGCACAAGGAGATGAGATGAGGACAAAGGCAGGAACGAGTGGGATGGCAGCAAGCACCTTAGGGCAGAACCTGGCGCGGGTAGAAATCAAGAGAGGAGGACATTTTCCAGAAGGTGATGGGTACCATGGAGACAAGGGGCCAGAACAGGACACTTAGCGGGCAGGCAGTGAACCCAATGGGGCAGATCAGGTGAAAAGAAGTCACACTCTGGAAACTGTCAGGCGGCAAGGAAGTGGTGGAGAGAGGACAGAGCAGCAGCAAAATCCATCCATACATGTCCTGTGTAAATGTCTGTCACCCTAGCAGAATAGTAAAAAAACAAGCATTTGCAATGCAATCGGTCTCGCATTTACGCAAGTTTGAGCTATTGGCATTGTAAATGACAATGCCTTTTATTTATGTTTTGGTTTTTAAAACATAAATAAATGGCATTGTCATTTACAATGACAATAGCTTGAACGCGCGTAAATGCGAGTCCTATTACATTGCAAATGTTATAACGTTGTGCCCCCCGCCCCCTTCACCCGTGAAAACATAAACGGTCGGAGCCCTAGCCAGACCCTCCAGGATTTCGCGGTTTGCCTTGAAGTATTGCACGGTTGTATAGTTCCTTTATTATGAGTTTCTCCTCTGCTGCTCCTAAGTGGATTCCACAGGTCATATACTGTGACTGGTTGCATAATTTCAATTTCTTTGGGTATCTCCCTGTCCCTCCAATCTGGACCCCCAGAGCATACACTAAGGTAGGTTCTAGAATGCCATTTCCTATGGGATGCTACCAGGCCATCTTTGATGGGCTTCTCAGAACCTATACTAAAGCAAATGGAGGATTGCATTTCCAAAGGATAACAGCCTTCACCTGTGGGCTGCTTCCTCTGTTCCATATCCCAGGTTGCCTATTCAAAGTGGAATACTCTGCTAAAACAGTTTCCATTGATTTAAGGCTGAAAATGAATGATTATGAGTAAAATAAAGTGCCGCAAAAATGCCGCTACATTTCCATATTTGTGCCGCTAAATTTCCATATTTGTGCCGCTAAATTTGCTAATCCATGCCGCAATATCCTGGGGGGTCTGCTTAAGGGACCTGGGCAGGTGTGAGGGGAGGGCTCAGAGTTGCCTGGGAGCTGAATAGCCAATCCCCAGTCCTAGGCCTGCTGGGGTGGGGGTGGGGGGCCGCTTCTCCTGTTCAGAATCTCCTAGGAGACAGACGGGCTCAATCCACACTTTGGATTTCTGCAGGTAAAGGCCTCACAAACTTGAAATCTAACAATACTGTTTGAATACAACTTTACTCCCTCTCCTGGCCAAAAAACGAAGTGCACAGTCCCTATTAAACACAGTTTAAACAGCTCACAGAAGCACCCTCTGATGTAGAAAATCCCTGTTGCTGGAGGGGAGGAAGGGGGGGCTGGTTTCACTGGCTTGATAACACAAAATGGTGGCTGGGGGTGCACTGTTTAACATACAGGTCTTAGCACAGAGCAAAGGAGAAATTTGGAGGGAAAACTGAATAGTCACCAGGAATGAGAGGGACAAACTACAGAGTTTGGACTGCAAATCCCACAATTCAACACGTTAAATGGAAGCAATCATGGGCAGGAAAACCACAAGTTTAACACACAAAACAGGTGATAAAATATACAATCACAGGCAGGTTAAAACTACATTTTTAAACTGTAACAACCACAGGCAAAGACAGTAAGCACAGAAAGGGAAAATCGTTTTTTAAAAAAACTTTTTGGAGGAGGGAAGAGACAGCACTAGTCTGCCTCCTTACCACTTGCTGGACTCTGCTCACTGCAATCTGGGGCACAGGTAGGCTGCCAACTCACAAGATGGAGGAGAATGATTTGGGGTGCACCCAGCAAAGCCTTAAGGGACCTGGGCAGGTGTGAGGGGAGGGCTCAGAGTTGCCTGGGAGCTGAATAGCCAATCCCCAGTCCTAGGCCTGCTGGGTGGGGGTGGGGGGCTGCTTCTCCTGTTCAGAATCTCCTAGGAGACATACAGGCTCAATCCACACTTTGGATTTCTGCAGGTAAAGGCCTCACAAACTTGAAATCTAACAATACTGTTTGAATACAACTTTACTCCCTCTCCTGGCCAAAAAACGAAGTGCACAGTCCCTATTAAACACAGTTTAAACAGCTCACAGAAGCACCCTCTGATGTAGAAAATCCCTGTTGCTGGAGGGGGATTACGAACTCCACAGCACCATAATGGTTGCACTGAAAACTGAGAAGTTTGGTATCAAACTTCTCAGCACATTAAACCCACACTGATGCCAGTGTGGGATTTAATGAAAAATGCACACAGAGGGCATCTTTGAGATGCCCCCTGAAAAACGACCAGCCTCTGGTGGGTTCCCTGACTGGTACACACCAGCCTGCCACCACGAGACATGTTTCTGGACCCCTAGGGTGGGAGCCTACGCTCCCTGAGCCTAGAAACAAAGCCTTTCCTGTGCGGAGGTGTACACACCTCCCCCAGGCCAGGAAGAGCCATCTGTGGCAGGGGAGCTTCAAAGGCCTGGCAGCCTTTGTAATGCGACCCCCCCCCCCAGCCTCTCCTGCTATCAGGAGCAGGCCCCCTTCCTGTCTCCCTCCCTTTCGGTGGGAAGACAGGCGGGAAAACTAGCCAGCCCAGGAGGTGTGCCCACCTCTGCCAACTCCACCCCTCAGGTGGGGGAGGCGAGGTGAAACCCACTCTCCAGTGCTCGCCATCTTGCAGATGGCAGGGACTCCCCAATCAGGACTAGGGATTGTGCTCACTCCCCCACGTGGGGTGAGCACACCAAGGGTGTAGTCACCCTAAGGTCAGTAGCCCATTGGCTACTGACCTCAAGACCCCTAAAACGCCCCCTAAATACAGTATTTAGGGGGCAGCCCTGAACCAGGAAGGCAGATCCAGCAACAACAAGAAAAGGAAGAAGGACGAGAAGCTGTGCAGAGCTAACAAGAGGACGACGCCCACTGACTTGGCCCCAGCCCTACAGGCCTGTCTCCCCTCGAACCTGCTCCTGCAAAACCCTGGCGTGTCCAGCGGCCAGCAACCTCAAAAACCCCAGAGGACCTGCCTGCCTTCACTTTCCAAGCTGGTTCTCCCGTGAACACCGGACGTGTTTGAACTGCAGCTTCTGGTGCCAGCCAGGAACCGCGAATCCGGCCCGAGCTCGAGTGGGCAAATACCCAGAGGAGGTCCCCCGGCGACCCCTGACCTGCCTCAAGCCTCCTGACGACGCCTGCAGCCTCAATCCAGAGGACCCCCCCCCTACCGCGACCAGAGCGGGTAAGAAAATCCGACGTCCCAAGGCACCCCTGCACCCGACGCCCCACGGCCTTGTGTGCCCAAACCAACGGTGCCTAACCAACCCTCTACATCCCAACTTACCCCTCGAAGTGGTGGTAGCTCCTGGAAGATCCTCGTCCCCGAGCCTGCAGTGTTTCTTTGTCCCGGAGAATCTCCATTGAAATCAACAGGGCACCCGACCTCAAAACAGCACCCTGCACCCGGCCGCCCTAGTACCGCTGAGGGTGCCCCATTGGTGCTAACTTGGTCCCCAACGTGCCCTGAGCTTAACCCTAGGAGCTTTGCTCCCACAACCCCGTGGCCTGCTTGCCAGCAGCCACCAACCGGAGTCCCACTATCCTCCATAGGATAACATTGGGCCTCAACACTCTGCACCCGGCCGCCCTAGTGGCGCTGAGGGTGCAACAGTGCATCACTGACCCTGGGAGACCCCTGAGTCTAACCCCAGAACCCTAACTCAAAAGACTGATTACTTACCTCGAAACCGATAACTCATTTTTCCTCCTAGGATAACATTGACACTTTTTCTCCCAAAAAGTTTCAAAGTGTCGACTTTTGAAAACTAAGAATATTCCTTAAAAATCGCACAAATAACCTAACCGAATTTTCTCAACTGTTTGCAGGAAAGGTCCCAGTGCTGAACCTAGGTGTCCAGCACTGAGTAAGAAAAGTAACTAAAAAGTAACTTACCTGTGAATTGAATTTCCTTCCATAGGATAACATTGGTGGTTCTTTGTGAAAAAGTTTGTCACCTTTTGAAATACAAGAATATTCTTTAAAAATCGTACAAACTACAAAAACGTAATTACTTACCTGTTTTAAGTAAATGTCCCAGTGCTGAATCTAGGAGTCCAGCACTGGATTACAAAAGTAACGTTAAAGTAACTTACCTGTGAATTGAATTTCCTTCCATAGGATAACATTGGTGATTCTATGTGAAAAAGGGTCAACTTTTGAAATGCAATAATATTCTTTAAAAATCGTACCTTTAACCAAAACGCATTTACTCACCTGTTTTCAGGAAATGTCCCAGGGCTGAATCTAGGATCCAGTCCTGTGTTGGCAAAAGTAATCTGAAAAGTAATTAACTGCATTTTACCTAAAAAGCCCATTCAATTGAATGTACTATACCTGCAATGTGTTGCAAACTGCTTACTTAAAACTGTAACCAAAACCAGTACAAGTTACACTGCAATTTTGAACTGTGTTCATACAAGTAATTTACTACTGAAAAGTATTTTTATGCTTACCTGTGCCAGGCTTGCTTGGTTCTAAAAATAAAACAGTATATTTTTTTTATACAAAACAATTGGCCTAGAGTTCAGTTATTGAGTGTGTGAATTCCTTTGCTGACTGAGTGGGTACATCAAATGCTTTACACTGTCCTCTGATACTGCCTTACTGCTCGACCAAGCTACCACTTTAGAGAGTAAGGTTCTATCTAACTTTAACCTCTGCCAAACCTCTGGAGACCCTTGAACACTATACACACTGTACCTCACTTTGGTGCAGTATATATAGAGCCAGTTTCTTACACTATGTGCAACATTACTGCTTTCTATGGTAGCCCCACTTGGATGACAGGGAATGATTCAAGCATGTGAATCTATGAAAGATCCAATATTGGAGAAGGAATATTTTTCTTACTGTTTGTTAACAGGGGGAAGAAAGATATCTGGAATAGGAATTCATCAGGACTCTGGATGATTTTGGGGGGGGGGGAGTAGGACCATAGCCCATGGCAGATGTGCATTACTCAGCAAATGCGTTGTCTAGGTTCGGTTTAAGGCAAGACCTCCATTGTTCCACTTTGAGCAGGCACTTGCCAAGGGGACTGCTGACAGGGGATGCACTATTGCTGTTTTTCAGGATGACTTTAGTGCTGTGGTTGTAGATGTAACAAAGCCGAAGAATCGCGTTAAGAGTTTTTCATCAGTAGGTTTTTTTATGAAGGCTATGTTACGTTTATTTAGGAGTGTCATGTTTTCCAGTGCCTCACGAGGCCCTATAACACAATGCCATGCTGCAGTTAAGTGTTGTACAATACGTCATTCGTGCTCTAACCAACTGAAGCAACACCCTATCCATACCGCATGACCAGACATGACAATGTGTTTGCTAATATTTCATCCACTTCTCCGCTTCAAGTACCAAGCTTTCAACCCCCTTTCCTTTCAACCAGTGCAATTACTGTAACTTCCAGGGGCACGTCTTCCCCATCCATACTCGTTTTTCACAGATTAATGTTGGAAAGCGACCTCTGCGGGTGGTTCACAGCCCTTCTACAGGCTACTCACCTTTGCCCTTGAATGTTGCCATTTCTGTAAGGCATGGGTACTCACAAACATTTGCCCAGGGGCTACAAAGTACGGTTTGTGGTGCGACCGAGAGCCGCACGGATGCCAGCAGGGTGGCGGTAGGGGGTCTGGGTGGGTCAGGGATTGTGTAAGGAGGTTCAAAAACATACTAAATTAAACAGGCAAGCATTTATTTGCAGGTTAATAAATGCTTGCCCATTTATTAAAAAAAAAATTCTGAATATTAGTGCTAGCAACTAAGCAGCACGTGCTGCTGTTCACCAAGGGGGTCGCATTTAAAGGTCAAGAGGGCCGCAAGCTGCCCCTGGGAGTACTTTGAGTATCACTGCTGTAAGGGTGTCTGTTCTTGCAAAGAGCTGGTGTCTTGGTGTGTGCACTGCTCTGCCCCCTTTCATATCTAGAATTTAACATCTCCCCGAACCCTTCTACCAGTTTTCTCTACTCTATCCCACCAGTTGCTAGGACCTACAGCACTGGCAGGTGGGTGTGAGAGACATTGAGTGGGTTATCTCTAGGTGTGACTCTGGATGGGAATGAATGCTACAGTGCGGTAGATCTCTTAGCAGTATTTATTTGACCCTGTGGTGTGTGTGACTCACACCGGTCATGCAGAAGGAAGGAGAGGCCACTCTTTCTTAAGCTTTGTTCTGGCTCGCGGCGCTTGTCTGACTGGCACAGGACTCTCCTGCATCTGTGGATGTGGTAGATTTGTGATTATTGAAAGTATGGTGGGCACCTAGTCTACGAACCTTGGTAGTCTGACCGGTGTATGAACTGAGATGATTAAAGACCACAAAGCCTAGAACAAGGCACAAGAGGTAGGAACAAAGATCTATGATGGGAAGCACCACAGAAAGAGCCAAAAACTGGCTCTTTCTGTGGTGAAAGATCCCATCGGCACAAAATACAGGGGAAAAACACAAACTCCGCCACAAATGAGAATACATTTACAGTATGTCGCTTACGCACAAGTCAAACTTTTTACATGCTTGTCTGTTTTGTCTTACCAATTAGAAATGACCTCACCGGGAGTGACAATGTCTGTCCTCCCAGTAATCCTACCAAAGGCCATGTATTGAAAGGATTCAAGCAATTCATTTTTATCCGTCTTATGAAATGTAATAAAGGCTCTTATAGGTGCATCACGTGTACAAAATTCTAAATTTGTTTTCTGTTTGTTTTAGTAACCGAGCTGCGTTGCACCTGTACTCGAACACTCTAAATTTCCAGTAAGTATGTTATGATGTCTCTCCTCTTTCACTGCTTGACTTTACCTCTTTTCGCTTCTGCTGCCATTATTTTACTCATTTTTTGTTGACTTCTGTGCGGTCCAGCCTAAGAGATCCACATTAAGACAGACATTCTTCCACAATGTCATTTTCTTATGTGTCCGCCATCCTTGGTGTTGGCACATCCCGAGGGATTACGGAACTTGATGACAACTGAGAAAATTCCACCAATGTGAAAAGCGTTAAAGCTAGAAAACAGAGTTTAGCTGTACTTATCCTGCTTTGACACACGAAGGCTCCAGTGCAGGGCCCTGGGCTAATCCTGCTTTGACACACGAAGGCTCCTATGCAGGGCCCTGTACTTATCCTGCTTTGCATGAAGGCTCCCGTGCAGGGTCCTGTACTTATCCTGCTTTGATGCATGAAGGCCCCCATGCAGGGTCCTGTACTTATCCTACTTTGACACACAAAGGCTCCAGTGCAAGGTCCTGTTACTTATCCTGCTTTGACACATGAAGGCTCCAGTGCACGGTCCTGTTACTTATCCTGCTTTGACACATGAAGGCTCCAGTGCAGGGCCCTGTACTTATCCTTCTCTTCCAGGGGATCCTCATCAATAGTCATAAGCACTGAATATTCCCGCCCATGTGCGGGGACCCCGGAAATATAAAAATTATATATGGAAATCACATATATACAGCTCTACATATATGCATATATCATTTTTTCTCATACCAATGCAGCTCTCAATAGGAGGCCAAACAATGTAATTGCACACATAAAAAACTACATTTGCCAATATATAAAAACACCAGAGGACAATTAGTACTTGAACTCTGCTTTTTACTGAGTAAAATACTCATAAATAGTAAAACTGCAAATAAAGTAGACATTGTTAGCCTACAGGCTGCATTGCAAACCAATAGCATTGAAAATGAAAACATTTTCAACAAAAACTGGCACCGTGCCTTTAAGGCAGCCATGACCCCTAGCTTCCCATCATGCCTCAGGGGTGACAGTTAGGTCAGTTGTTCTTTCCGGCTCCTTCAGTCAGGACCCTGGATTTTCAGCTCTTGCTTTTTTGACTTTCTGTCAAAAAATATCAGTAAAAATTTATTTTTTCTACTTTCACTCAACGTTTTTTGGTCCTAGAGTGCAAGTAACACCTTTTTTGTGTTACAGAAAAGGTTTATTTTTGGATAAAATGCCTTCTTTATTCGATCCTTGCCCGTCCTGTGTCAAGAAGAAGGCCAGAACAGGTACACATCCTGTCTGTATTCTCTGCCTCCCCGAGTCCCACTCTTCTGACAACTGCCAGCATTGTAAGAAGTTATCAAGAAGGACCATCAAGGAGAGGGACAGGATCCGTCTCTATGGCCTCTCTGAAAGAGGTAGGTCTCCTGTGAGACAGAAGAGAAAAAGAACTCAGTCGACGTCGAGAGGAAAAGTCCCGACCTGTTCTCCGTCGGCGTCGGGATCGACGTCGAAGAAATCGGCGACGAAGAAATCGGCGTTGAAGACTTCGGTGATGCCGGCGCATCATCATTCGACAACTAAATCTTCGTCGACTAAGGTAACAGGTCCTCCGTTGACGTCAACCAGGCGGCGCTCAACGTCGAGAGACAGGTCTCCGTCGGCGCCGGTTGGGCGTTCGACGTCGAGGCAGATCACTCCGTCGTCGCAGCCGCGATCGGCGTCGAGGCAGATCGCTCCGTCGTCGCAGGCGCGATCGACGTCGAGGCACAGCGCTCCGTCGTCGCCTCGTCAACGGCGATCGACGTCGAAGCACATCTCTCCGTCTCATCGGCGACGATCGGCGTCGAGGCGCATCTCTCCGTCGTCGCCCCATCATCGGCGATCGACGTCGAGGCGCAGATCTCCGCCGGGATCAAGGCAACGATTCTCGGCGTCGACACAGGACACCTCCTTCGGCGTCGAAGCAGATTCCAATGTCGATCCAGCATTCCACGCCGTCGAGAAGGACGACACCGCAGAGTGGATCTTCGGCGTCGAGACCAAGACCTCCGTCGCCGGCAGTCCAACGCCAGTCGACGTCGAGACAGCAATCTCCTGAGAGGGTGCAGGGAATGTCGAAGCATGACACTACATCAGTGTTGGAGAGACGTTCGACGTCGAAGTCCTCCTTCTAACAGAAGAAAGTCAACGTCGAGACATACGTCTCCGTTGAGAGGTCAGTCGACGCATAGACGCTCCAGATCAATGTCAAAGCGCCCTTCTGGAGACGCCTCACCTCCAGTGAGCCTGTCTTCTTCACCTTCAGGTTCGCCCAGTTCTCACCGAGGGTCAACGTCCAGATCCCCGGAGGTGGTGGTCTCGACGTCCAGCAGTCCAGTGTCAGGGGGTCACCAGGATTCCCCAACAAGGCATGAAGAGGTGAGCTTCACTCCTCCTGCTCAGTCTCCTAAGGGAAGAGAGAGACGCAGGTCGCCTTCCATCCATTTATCACCACGATGGTACAGGCCTTTACATCACTGGGCTACTGACAAGAATTACTCGAGCCCTCAGAACAGATCCCCGTTGGCTCGTTTAACTCAGGATAAAGTAAAGGGCGATCTCCGTCAAGAGCCAGAGCTCGCAGCCGCACCTCTGTGCACTCACACAGGAGGAGGTCTAGATCAAGAAGCAGGAGGAGAGCACACAGATCACCTACTCCGTCCTCTTCTTCCACTCATACATCCCATAGAGACTATTCGCCGACTTTGACAGTCCACCGTCGAGGGTCTCTCCGGTGGACGACATCTACACTTTTCAGGACATTCTTGGCAGAGGAGCTGTAAAGCTGGGTATCCCTATGCCAACTCGTCAAAGCAAGTCCTCTGTGATTTTTGAGACTCTACACCAAAGAGCAGCAGCTAAACCTCTGCTTCCCTTGGTACCAGGCATCATAGAGCCAGTGATGGATATCTTTCTCACGCCAGCAAGTGTTAAGATCGCTCCAGCGAGGATCTTAAAAAAGTACCGTTCACCAGAGGACGACCCGCTCTTCCTCAGGGCTGATCCTCCTCCGGATTCAGTCATAATTGCTGCGGCAAAGAAGTCCCATGCGGTGGCATCCTCCTCCACTGTCCCACCAGACAAGGAGAGCAAGACGCAGGATTCCTGGGGAAGGAAAGTTTGTGGCACTTCGGCCTCCATCTTGAAGGTCTCCAATGCAACGGCACTCCTGGGCCGCTACGACAGATCTCTGTGGGACTTACTACAGAGATTCACTGAAAAGTTGCCACAGGAAGATCGTAAAGATTTTGAGGAAATCCTAACAGAGGGCAGTCAGGTGTCTAACCAGGTCATCAGTGCTGCGGCGGATGGAGCTACCCTTTCGGCACATGCATATGCTCATGGGGTATGCGCAAGAAGAACATCATGGCTATGTCTTACAGCGCTCAAGCCAGAAGCGCAGTCACGCATCCTCAATCTTCCGTTCTCTGGTTCCTCTTTGTTCGGGACTCACACGGATGAAGAGATGGCACGGATGAAAACGGAACTGGACACGCTTAAAGCGGTGGGCCTGGAGAAAAGAAAGGAATTCCGTAAGAGATTCCGTCCTTACAATAGACGATCCTCCCAACAGAGGGTTCAAACCCCTCATTGGCAGAAAAATCAGGATCAGCAAGGCCAGCAAAAAACGCAGTATCTGGGCAGACGTCCCTCCAGAGGAGGAAGAAACCAGCATCAAGGCAACAACTCCGCCAAGACGCAGTCAAAACAATGAGTACTCACTTCCCCTGTCGCAGTTCACCACTCCAGTGGGGGGGGAAGTATCGCAAATCATCTCGAAGAGTGGCGAGCTATCACAAAAGATCGGTGGGTGCTAGCCACGCTGCGGAATGGGTACTCTCTACGTTTTCAACATCGTCCACCATCAATCCCTCCAGTTCCTCCATCGTGTCACCAGTTAAAACTCTTGCAGAAAGAGGCTGCCACCCTTCTCAGAAAGTCAGCCGTCGATAGGGTGCCAGTATCTCAAAGAGGGAAAGGGTTTTACTCAAGATATTTTTTGGTGAAGAAAAAAGGCCAAAAAGCAGAGTACAGACCCATTCTGGACTTGCGGTCACTCAACCTATCCATCAAAAAGGAAAAGTTTCGCATGTTGGCTCTCCATCAAATATATCCACATCTCAGGCAGGGGGATTGGATGTGTTCGCTGGATCTGCAAGATGCATACTTTCACGTCCCGATCAATCAGTATCACAGACAGTACTTGCGATTCCTGGTGGGATCCGATCATTACCAGTTCAAGGTTCTACCCTTCGGGTTGAAGTCAGCCCCCAGAGTGTTCACGAAGTGCATGGCGGTGGTGGCAGCCGCACTGCGCCGCAGGGGCGTCTTCGTATACCCGTACTTGGACGACTGGCTGTTGAAAGGCCCTTCCCCAGACAGTGCGAGTCATTTCTTGAGCTGTCTCGAGCTGTGTCACCGGCTGGGCCTGCATGTGAATTTCGCCAAATCAACTTCACAGCCAACGCAGAAAATACATTTCTTAGGAGCTCTGCTAGACTCCACGGTAGGAAAAGTGTTTCCTTCGGAGGAGAGACAGTGTTCCCTCATACAGAAATGCCAGCTGGTTCTGCGCAACAGAAAACTGCCTGTACGTCGGATTGCCTCCCTGCTTGGGTCGATGGCATCCTGCATCTTCCTGGTTCCCAATGCCAGACTACAAATGCGTCCTCTTCAGCATGATCTGGAGGACAAGTGGGACCAGCAGACAGCCCGCTGGGACGAAAAAATAAGTCCATCAAACGCGGCTCGAGCTTCCATACCTTGGTGGATGAGAAAACGAAATATGCAAGTCGGAATTCCTTTCCATCAACCTCCGCCTGCTCAGACACTGATCACGGACGCCTCGCTGCAGGGTTGGGGGGCCCACATGGGTCCTCTCCAGACTCAAGGACTGTGGTCTCCAAAAGAGCAATCCTATCACATCAACATGCTAGAGCTGAGAGCAGTTCACCTAGCCCTCAAAGCTTTCCTCCCCTCGATTCAGGCAACCTCAGTGTTAGTACAGACGGACACCACCACCACCATGTACTACCTGAACAAACCGGGGGGAACTCGCTCACGCACACTTTCCCTGGAGGCTCAAACACTCTGGCATTGGCTCCTGGCTCGGAATCTGGCAGTCACAGCAGTCCACCTGCCAGGAGAACAGAATGTGAGAGCGGATGCGCTCAGCCGTCACTTCGAAGACAGAGAAGACTGGGTACTCAACGACGAGGTCATCGAAGACATCTTCCAGGCATGGGGTTGTCCCACCATCGACCTCTTCGCGGACGACGAAAATACCAAATGCCGAGACTTCGCCTCACGGTTCTACCGACCAGGATCGAAAGGGAATGCCCTTTTGATAGACTGGTCAGGGGCATTTGTGTACGCCTTTCCACCGCTTCCGCTGATCCCGAAGGTGGTGACCAAGCTGTCCCATTCGTGCACGAGGATGATACTAATTGCCCCGGACTGGCCGAGGCAATGGTGGTACCCGGACCTTCTGCACCTATCCGAGTGCCCTCACAAGAAGCTGCCGTGCAGACCGGACCTGCTGTCCAAGATGAACGGGCGGGTTCATCACCCCAACCTTCCCTCACTGAACTTGGCAGCATGGCTCCTGAGGTCCTCCAGTATGGCCACTTAGGACTACCGCAGGACTGCATGTCCATCTTGAAAGAAGCAAGAAGACCGTCCACGAGGCATTCGTATGCATGCAAGTGGAAACGGTTTTACATGTGGTGTATGCAGAACAATTGTAACCCAATCAAGGGTCAGGATGAGGTCATCCTTCCTTACCTACTTTATCTGGCGAAAGCAGGTTTGAAGTTTTTTTCCATAAAGGTGCATTTAGCAGCTATAACTGCATATAGACGTTCACCTTCCCAACCTTCCTTCTTCCAGTTACAGGCTGTTAAGGATTTTTTGCAGGGTTTAAAGAAGGTCTACCCTCCGGTACGGCCTCCTTCACCACCCTGGGAGCTAAACCTGGTGCTATCAAAATTGATGGGTCCGCCTTTTGAGCCCATACATAAAGCAACCTTACAACATCTTTCTTGGAAGGCGGCTTTCTTGGTAGCGATCACGTCAGCTCGCAGAGTGAGTGAAATACAGGCTCTCTGCTCTAAAGAACCTTATACAGTCTTCCATCTTTAACAGGGTTGTGTTGAGGACGCATCCCTCTTTCCTTCCAAAGGTGGTGTCAGATTTTCATGTGAATCAGACCATCTCTCTACCCACCTTTTTTCCCAATCCCTCCACTCCAGCTGAGAGGGCTTTGCATTCTCTGGACCTCAAAAGGGTTTTAAAATTCTATCTGGATCGGTCCAAGTCTATAAGAAAATCTGATCAATTGTTTAACTATGGGTCGATCAGATCTGGGTTCGCAGCTTCAAAGCGCTCCATCTCTAGATGGATAGTTTCATGTATCAAGCTTGCTTATCAATTAGCGCAGAAGCCCCTGGGGTTTACTCTCAGAGCGCATTCTACTAGAGGAAAGGCGGCTACTACTGCTTTTCTTCATAATGTGCCCATGTCTGAAATCTGTAAGGCGGCAACTTGGAGATCCGTCCATACATTTACGAGGCACTACTGTCTGGAATCAGACACCAGAGCAGACACCCAAGTAGGCCAGGCCTCCTTGCGGAATCTGTTCAACAGCTGATTTCGGCTGTTATGTTTCACTTTGCTCTCATTTACCTGCAGGGGGTTGATGGGCTTGCTATTCTATTCAGTGCTTATGACTATTGATGAGGATCCCCTGGAAGAGAAGGATAAGTTACTTACCTGTAATCCTAGTTCTCTTCCAGGGGTATCCTCATCAAAGTCATAAGCAACCCAACCGCCTCCCCAGGTAAATGAGGGATTTCTAAAGTGTTAAAGGATATCTTTGTGCCCTGACCTTCAGGGTTATGCAAAGAACAACTGACCTAACTGTCACCCCTGAGGCATGATGGGAAGCTAGGGGTCATGGCTGCCTTAAAGGCACGGTGCCAGTTTTTGTGTAAAATGTTTTCATTTTCTATGCTATTGGTTTGCAATGCAGCCTGTAGGCTAACAATGTCTACTTTATTTGCAGTTTTACTATTTATGAGTATTTTACTCATTAAAAAGCAGAGTTCAAGTACTAATTGTCCTCTGGTGTTTTTATATATTGGCAAATGTAGTTTTTTGTGTGTAATTACATTGTTTAGCCTCCTATTGAGAGCTGCATTGGTATGAGAAAAAATGATATATGTATATGCATATATGTAGAGCTGTATATATGTGATTTCCATATATAATTTTTATATTTCCGGGGTCCCCGCACATGGGCGGGAATATTCAGTGCTTATGACTTTGATGAGGATACCCCTGGAAGAGAACTAGGATTACAGGTAAGTAACGTATCCTTCTTTGACACACGAAGGCCCCAGTGCAGGGCCCTGTACTTATCCTGCTTTGACACACGAAGGCTCCAGTGCAGGGCCCTGTACACATCCTGCTTTGACATGTGAAGGCTCCAGTGCAGGGTCCTGTACTTATCCTACTTTGACACACGAAGGCTCCAGTGCAGGGTCCTGTACTTATCCTGCTTTGATGCATGAAGGCTCCAGTGCAGGGTCCTGTACTTATCCTACTTTGACACACGAAGGCTCCAGTGCAGGGTCCTGTACTTATCCTGCTTTGACACACGAAGGCTCCAGTGCAGGGTCCTGTACTTATCCTACTTTGACACACGAAGGCTCCAGTGCAGGGTCCTGTACTTATCCTACTTTGACACACGAAGGCTCCAGTGCAGGGCCCTGTACTTATCCTGCTTTGATGCATGAAGGCTCCAGTGCAGGGCCCTGTACTTATCCTGCTTTGATGCATGAAGGCTCCAGTGCAGGGTCCTGTTACTTATCCTGCTTTGACACATGAAGGCTCCCATGAAGGGTCCTGTACTTATCCTACTTTGATGCATGAAGGCTCCCATGCAGGGTCCTGTACTTATCCTGCTTTGACACACGAAGGGCCCTGTACTTATCCTGCTTTGACACACGAAGGCTCCAGTGCAGGGCCCTGTACACATCCTGCTTTGACACACGAAGGCTCCAGTGCAGGGCCCTGTACACATCCTGCTTTGACACACGAAGGCCCCAGTGCTTATCCTGCTTTGACACACGAAGGGCCCTGTACTTATCCTGCTTTGACACACGAAGGCTCCAGTGCAGGGCCCTGTACACATCCTGCTTTGACATGTGAAGGCTCCAGTGCAGGGTCTTGTACTTATCCTGCTTTGACACACGAAGGCTCACATGCAGAGTCCTGTACTTATCCTGCATTGATGCATGAAGGCTCCCATGCAGGGTCCTGTACTTATCCTGCTTTGACACACGAAGGCTCACATGCAGAGTCCTGTACTTATCCTGCATTGATGCATGAAGGCTCCCATGCAGGGTCCTGTACTTATCCTACTTTGACACACGAAGGCCCCAGTGCAGGGCCCTGTACTTCTCCTGCTTTGACACACGAAGGCCCCAGTGCAGGGCCCTGTACTTATCCTGCTTTGACACACGAAGGCTCCAGTGCAGGGCCCTGTACACATCCTGCTTTGACATGTGAAGGCTCCAGTGCAGGGCCCTGTACACATCCTGCTTTGACATGTGAAGGCTCCAGTGCAGGGTCTTGTACTTATCCTGCTTTGACACATGAAGGCTCACATGCAGAGTCCTGTACTTATCCTGCATTGACATATGAAGGCTTCAATGCAGGGTCCTGTACTTATCCTGCTTTGAGACACGAAAGGTCCAATGCAGGGTCCTGTACTTATCCTGCTTTGACACACGCAGGCTCCAGTGCAGGGTACTGTTGAGTGAGGGTATTGGTTCGAGAGGCTTGGACTTCTTCCAGGACCACTGTCTTTTTCAATTAAAAACGGTGTCTCAAAGATGTTTCAACAATCACAGAGACTAGTACACAAACACCCACCACTGACAGAAGGACACGTGCACAAAGCCAACAGCAATACAATCCGATTTCAATAAGCACTGGAAAAGCCTCCGAGTAGTGTTTTTTTTTTTTTTTAAAGGCTGCAAAAAAGGGTAAACCAGGGTACAACTGATTTTACAAGTTTTCAAAACCTGGGAAATCACTTGACAACCCTCCACCAGAGTTCACAACAAACTGGAAATTAGAAACCATCTTGTGGTTCCTTCCTTTTGCAGGATCAGTGAGGTGGAGCCCAAGTATTACGCGGATGGGGAGGATGCCTACGCCATGAAGCGGGATCTGACACTGATGGCTGATGAGGTAAGATGAGTGCTAATCATTCTTCTGATTAGAGTGGTTAACACTACCCTGAGCGCTAGCAGTGGAGAGAAGCTCCTAGCTGCAGTGCAGCTTACATGAATCCCATGTATCACAGCAGCACACTGGTAACAAGGGTTTGGTGCTGTACTGTAGCCTAACAGCATGCAGGGGATTCCAGCATCACAGGGGGAAGGTTGGGGTCGAAGTCATGCACAGAAGCAAAGGAGCAGGGAATCCCATGTTCTCTAACATTGTATGTTTCATGGCCTTGCACAAACTATTCCCCACCCTGTGACTGGGAATGTTACGGTAGCGTTTTATACAAGGACAAATAACTTAGTGCTTGTAGTATACCTACCCTATTTCCTGGGTCTGCACTGCAGCCGATCAAGTGGATAGGTTTACAACTCAACACTCCCTGGAGGACACGATATTCCGCCGCACATTGTGCTGTTGCCATAATATGAAGTATCTGTCCACTGCAGCTTTTCAACGACTTCGCTCTGAGAGATGAGGTACCTTTTTCTGTATTTTCCTTCCCCTTCTTGGAAGGTATGTTTCCCTGTGACTGGTCCAGTGAAAAGCTTTAGATTTCCTAATAAATGGGATGGATCTGCGGCTCAAGCTCCAGAGAAGTCCACCAAATCACTTTTAGGCTGTGCACGATCTGGGCCTCAAAAATATTTATGCCGATGACCCAGACTGTAGTGCATCTATCACTCGCAGCTGTTTGAGATGGGATTGTAATTGTTCTCTCCACTTCTGGAAACCTCTCTTCAATAAAGAAAAAAACATCAACATTGCCCTCATCCATAGCTCTACTTCCTTGTCTGTGGGAAAGCCTTTCTCTCCTCCTACCTCATTGATAATGTTCTCATTCACAAGCTCTCCATTTGCAAATACCTCTTCAGTTCGCCCATGGAAGAGGCTTCCTAGCCATGTAGTGCCCGCATCACAACCTCTGGGACCATCTGGGAGAGTTGGGGCTTTGCTGCTATCTATGCCTAGGATGAGGCAGAGGAGGATGTTTGACGATCCTCGGTAAAGCCATTTACCAACATTGATGTGTACAGTGGAAATAGTGGTGAATCTCGGAACAGTGACCGCTGCTAAAGCAACGACCAGAGCAGCACGACTGTGTTGTTTATAGACCATCCCCCTTTCGCCTCCGGTTGATTCTCCACCAGATGAAATTACAAAATCTTACTCCTCACCTGAAGGAGCCCATGCAAAATGTTATCTTGGTTGGATAAGAAGGAAAAATACAGATACCCAGATTATTCTCCTCATGCATTACTGTTCACATGAAGATGAATTTGGTAAGTGCAGCGCCTGACCAGAGGAGATCTAGAAGCCGTCTCCAGTGGCGCTAATGGAGGATGTTTGGAGTTACAAGTTGAAGGCAGCAAGGACAAACATTGGCCCTATCTGTCTCCACCTCCCCAACATTATTATTGGATGTGCCGCCCTAAAGCCAGTGCCTCTGTTTCTGGTAATAACAGACAAATATCTGGAAAGTGTTTTGGCTCAAGGGTGCTTGTTGCAAGAAAGACAGGTGCACATACCTATTGCTATTTTAAGTGATTGTTTTGATTAAGATGCATCTTCCAACATAGCCCCCCCACACTCAGTAAGCATAGTTTGAGAGCTACTTCATTTCAGGTGGGTCTTCCTGGTGTGCCTCTGCTGACTGCTTAGATGACACTTACTGCTAGTGCTTCTTGGATTGACAGGTGCTCGGGGCACTAGAAGATCCATCTTCGGTTGAACGTCTGAGGCTGTTTACTAATGGTGAATCCTTGCCATGGGCCCTTGGTCATTTCTGTGTGCTGGGAGATTCAGGGCCTCATTTATGAAAACTGTTGCATCGCTGTGATAAAACAGCTATGCAACCGTTTTCACTGCACCCTCCTTGCGACACGATGGATGCGCTGTATTTAATGTACAGCGCTCCATATCGCAAGGAATGACATACGCCAGGAATCCTGACGTATTTGTCGGCGCAAAAGTCACGCATTGCTGGAGTTGTCGCAAACATGACGCAACTCCAGCAATGCATGGGGTAGGCCTGTGCCTATGGCACTGCGTCAACCATATGTCTGCCATAAGGCGGGCGTAAGGTTTTGACGCAGTGGCATCCTAGAAGTGTTGCAGTGACATCTCATAGATTTCACTGCAACACTTCTACGACCCTTTTGTACGTGGGAACGCCCACCCTGCATACATATGTGACGCAGGTATAATGTGGTGCAGGGCTTTACAAGGTGACGCATCTGCCTAGATGCGTCACCTTGTAAATATGGTGCAACGTGGCGCATTGTTTACGCCGACGCTACGTCAAGAAAAGTGACGCAACGGTGGCGCAAAAGTGTTGCAATGCCTTCATAAATGAGGCCCATAGTGTGTTAAGCAGACTGTAGTGTCCACTTGCCCACAGACCCTGACCGGGGCTCAGCCAGACGTGTTGGTGTAAATCAAACATTCTCTGGCATGGGCACTTAATACTTGCAGACATTGTCATTTTGGAAAGAAAGTCCAGGTTTATTCCATAAGTGCCCGACAGAAGATTCTGCATTTGGATTTTTATTTTTTTTGTAAACCCACCAACTCTGCCAAAGTTCATGCTACTCATTAGATTTAAAGAAAGCCCGCAAATTCTGCTTGGAGCAGACAAGGCATTTCAGATCTGATCAACTCCCCTTCTTCCGCTACCTCAGTAAAGGACCGATTTTTTCCGGTCAAGAGACGGACCACTGTATTATACTGTCACATCACAGTGAAGAGCTGCTCACTCGAAACCCTCTGCACCTTCCATTGGAAGAATAGCAGACTCCACAGTGCACACCGCTCTGGTGCCTGTCCAGGATATTTCCAAAGCTGCAACGTCTCGGACGATCTATTCCTTTCACAAAACCTGCTGCTTATACTGACTGTCAAAACAGGATACTGATTCCGAAGGAACTCCAAGAAGCTTATTTCACTCCTTCCTTCTTTTTATTGTACTACCTGCTAGGCTCCATTCAAGCATGTGAACCTATGAAAAACCTAGAAAATAGGTTCCTTGCCTGTAACCGTAGTTACTTAAAATGGCTCGTTTTTTTTAGATTCACTAGTAAACTTCCATCCTCCCTTAAATGAGGCCATAATTGCATTCCTTCCACATTTTGTCTGAGTTTCCAGGGTATGGTGCCTTCAGGAAGAAAGAAGCTTCCGCCTAATGGGCTCCATTGCAGACCCAGATATTGGGGTGAATAGGCTGCAAGCACTAGGGTATTACATTTGTGTTTTAATACAGTTGTGTACCATTCTATTTGGGGATTTCAGTCCTGACAACTGGGAATGATACAAGCATGTTAATCTATGAAAGATACCAATACTAGAAAACTGAAGTTGCAGGCAGATATTTCCATCTTGGTATTGGCCAGTTACTGAGCAGCATGCATGGGGAATCCTAGTTTCACACTGTGTATGTATGTATGTATGTATGTATATGTATGTGTATATATATATATATAATTCCAGGGTCTCTGTTATATATATATATATATATATATCTCAAAGCTCCAAGGTTCCCACCAGTTTGAGACGCACTCTGACATCCACTACAGCAACCTTCATGAGGTAAAAGCCGGATCGGCGGGCGGATCCAGTTTACAGCATGCCTGTCGATTCACGCCTGACGCGTTTCGTGCTCATTGCACTCTTCAGAGGCGCGACTGTCAATTTGGCATAAAGGCCACACCTCCCACTTATGATATGAGCCCTCCAATGGGCGACTCAAATGAGTCTGCGTTGGTTTGTGGGTCTTGTAATGTGTGCCTTAGTTATGTGCCGCTGTCTGAAACATTCCAAGCTCACCAATGGGCCTCCACTCGCTCCTCCGGCTTGTCAATCCTCAATGGATGCCTCCACATTAAGACTCCGTGATTCGGAGCCCCGTGGCCCCACATTTCCGGGTGGTGCGTCTCCCGCGGATGGGAGGCCGCGTTGTAAAT
Organism: Calotriton arnoldi; assembly: GCA_963921515.1. Lineage (NCBI taxonomy): Eukaryota > Metazoa > Chordata > Amphibia > Caudata > Salamandridae > Calotriton > Calotriton arnoldi. Next base: position 1,851,160 of record CAWUFW010001281.1, on the reverse strand, counting down.
CAAAGCTCCAAGGTTCCCACCAGCCATAACTAAGGCACACACTACAAGACCCACAAATCAACGCAGACTCATTTGAGTCGCCCATTGGAGGGCTCATATCATAAGTGGGAGGTGTGGCCTTTATGCCAAATTGACTGTCACGCCTCTGAAGAGTGCAATGAGCACGAAACGTGTCCGGCGTGAATCGACAGGCATGCTGTAAACTGGATCCGCCCGCCGATCCGGCTTTTACCTCATGAAGGTTGCTGTAGTGGATGTCAGAGTGCGTCTCAAACTGGTGGGAACCTTGGAGCTTTGATATATATATATATACATATATATATATCTCTCTCTGTTCTGCCATGAGAGTGCTGGATGATGGTTAAGCAGCTGGCGGCCTCCTATGGTCTGCTGTATATTGACATTGCACCACACAGAGACTGACTCAACCGCGCATAGACCCTTTAATGTTCTTGTGACCATGGATGCACAGGTTCAGACTTGTAAACACTGTCTTCTATCGCAGCAGCAACAGAAGAAGCACGCGGAGGTGAAGGAGAAAGGCAAGCAGAGCGCACTGGGCTTCATTGACAGCAAAGCAGATCACAAGTCGAACCATGTAGGCGAGTGCTGCCGGGATGAGAAATGCACCAGCGGAGGTGGAAACGTGGCGAAGGTGGAAGGGACTGAAGACAGCGGAGACAGCAAGGATGTGAGTGAAGTCAGCGAGGCCACAGAGAGCACCGATGTCAAGGACAGCTCGGAGGCATCAGACTCGGCCTCTTAAAGGGACATGTAGGAATTCATACTCTCTCATGGCACAGAACCCTGTCCATCAGGGTCTGCCGGGAGTCCATGGCGTATGAAAGGAAACTAAAGACATGCTTTGCATTTTGATGCCTGGTGGAGGGAGTGTGCTGTGGGGCAATTCAGGGCGAAGGAACACAACCTCTTCATTGTTGAGATGTAAATGGTGCTCATCGAGTCAGCGGCTGCTCCACTTCTAACCTCGCAAAGGACTCTACTTTTAAGTTGTGCAGTTTTCATACAGGTTTATGCTGGAGAAATAACAATAAAACCAGTGTGTATTTGAAAATGGTCAGTGGGGCCCATTTCTCACTCATCACGTGGACAGGGGTAGGTTGGGTCGTTTTATTTGCTGTTCTTAAATGCCATGGCTTTGCTGATCTAAAGGATTCGATGTCCTCCACCTTGAGTTAAAGTAAAGCCATTGATATTGTTCCAGATAGAATATTGCAAGATTCACAGAATTGGCATAAGAGTTAGACTGATAAGACAATGACTCATTGGCCATCACCACAGTATGCTTGTCATAGGACTTCATCTTGACCAGACATTTACCGTGAGCTCACAGCATCACTCCTGGGGCAGAGCTCTACAGTTCTGATGCTGCAGGGCTGAAAAGTGTGTTTGTAGACCAAGCTAATCTATTCAACAAGGCTGGTGGGGGGGGGGGGGAAGAATGTGAAAAGCATCTATAATCAAATCTGCGTTGACACAGGCTCGGCTGAGGAGGATGCAGAAAAGTATTGGCTTCAGAGCTCTTTAAAAGTGTGTGTGGGGGGGGGGGGGGAGCTGGCTGATCTTGCCAAGGAGAAAGGTCTGACACAAAAAACAGAAAGCCCCTCTGTTGAATGGGCGCCACAATGTCTGCAACCGAAATCCTGAGGTAAGTCCAAACACGCGCATTCATATGGCCTAGGAGTGTGGTGTCCAATATAGGTCTAGGAGGGATGAGTAATGCTATACTTTCACAATAAAATGAGGAATTGTAAGTAAATGTATTTTTGTGTGACCAATTGGGAAATCTAGCATGGGTTCACACTCTCGTGGACCTCCGCTGAACATTCCTGCAATGGCAACTAAGACTCACTCGCTTCCTAAGACCTATTGGGTGTTATCTCCTTATTTCTTTCACCATCAGTCATTTGTTTAGGAGTTCTCTTCAAACTCTTTCCTATTAATTAGGAAAATCCTCATCCATAGATGGAGAAATTCTCACTATCACGTTTTGTTTAAGGGCGTGGGAAACTTGCACAAAAAAGGCCACAGAAGAGGAGGGAGTCCCTGTGCTAATAGATAGAAGACAACTGCCAGTTCCTGACCACTTCAACACAGTGTTGGACATAGCTATAGTATTGGGGCTAACAATAAAAAAGCATTGGCGAAGCCAATAGCTCTTGCCTATGCCAGTGTGTTATAGCCATGTTGTACACCAGCCTGGTGTCAGGCTAGTAGATACCACAAGCCACTAACCTTCCGGAACAACCCAGCAGGGGTGATGCTAGACACCCACCTCCCCCATGCACAGACGTCCAGCAGGACGGATAACACAATCCCCTGTAAGTCTGTCCACAGGGTAAAAGGGATGGGGAAAAAATAACAAACTCTCATGGAAGGTTCGAGAAGACCTCTACTGCACGCCCGTCCTGAATGGGCACACACCACAGCAGAAGATCCTATGTGTGGAAAAAAGAAGAGTGTGTTTTAACCAGAGAACAACCCTGTATATACAAACTGAATACTATACATGTCTGCAATCAATATTCACCAGTCGCTTCAATACTGTGCCTCTGGCCTTGGAGGGATCAGACAAACAGGACCCAGTCACACCAGAAATTAGGTCTGCGAGAAAATCCAAACAGTTCGCTTGACGTACAGTAAATTCTCCACAACAGGTGGAGGGAAACCGAAGACCACACAGTATCTGTGTGTAATACTCAATACCAAAGTCCAGGGTAAATGTCGCACTCCTCGTGCATGAACTGGAATCAAAACAACTAAAGAGCACTCCACCACAGCTCTCCGTGCGTGAGTTAAAGTAAATAAAACGACCGGGAAGTCGCACTCCTTGTGCGAAACAAAGTATCTAGAAAAAGAAAGCAAATAACAAAATTATCGTTGACACTTCACTGCAGCTCTCCGTGCGTGTGAGTGAAAGGCGGAAAGAACGGTAATGTTCTCATGCGGAACACACCGTAGACCAACAGATTCAGCCGGAGTCCGTAACAGTGCTTGCCTCGAGAAAGGGCCCACCTTGCGGGAATCCGGAACCGCAGGAGAATAGCAAGGCGTGGTCCTCACAGCCCCGTTCGGTGAAGGGGAGGCAAAGTGAAGGAAGTGGGAGAGAAGTGCAGGCGGTTCCAGCAGTACTTCTCCCGCAGGACAAAGATCAAACCGGAATACAACGAACAATGACAGGCAGGGGGGGGCGTAGTCGATTGACAAGCACCGGCCTGCACGCTTGTCTGGGTAGAAATGCACGTAGCTCCTCCCCCACGCCGGAGAAGCATGGAACCCAGCAGAGAAGCCTCTTGGGATTTGTAGTACCAACACCCCCATTCATCTGGTCTCCAAACACACCCTCGCTCCATGCCGCCTACTATAGAATGATCAGACTGGGCCGTGAGGTGCAGGGAAGCGGCCAAAGTGCGAGATAGCCATGACACCTGGCTGCTGTTCAGCATGGTTAAAATTTAGTTGTGTGGAGTAGGGTGTCATTGACTGGAGTAGAATAGTGTCGTGGAGTTGCGCAGAAAGTTGTATAGTGGAGTCTTCGAGTGCAAGCCTCGAAAAATATACTCGCCCACTTGCTATGGCGAGTCAGATTTTATCAGGACGAGATATTTTTAGGGCCAGCTGGTCCTTTCTGGTGAGAGAGCTCAATCTGTCAAAGGGACAGGTATTCTATTCTTTTTTTTTTTTTTTTTTTTCTTTCTTTTTTTTCAGTCCTCATTTGCCAATAAGTAATTTCGTCTTTATGAGGTAAGGGCTTGAAAGCGGGTCTGGCGGGAGAGGGACACATCGAGATGAGATTTGCTGGCCCTTTCGATGGTCCCCCTAGAGCCAACCTCAAGACAACCAGACTTGTAGAGCAGCAACCTTGGATTACCTTCTCCAACATGTCGAGGTATGACTTATTACATAATCATTGGACTGTGCGATAACTAAATTGTTTCTTCGGCCCACGCCTCCCAAAATCTAGCTCTTTTTTCTGAAAGACATCCACGATCTAGCCTGTTAACTCTTTTAACAGTCAACCCAGTCCAGGAGTACTGGGGGTAAGGGGGAGATCCATTTTAAACAGATCTCTCTTCTTGCCATTAAAATTAGAACAAATAACAATTGTACTGGCTGTTTTGTCAATTTAAGTCGTGGCCCCTCGCCAGACTGGATCCCAAAAAGGACTAAAGCTAGGTTTAGCTCGATCTCTCTCTTCCCAAAATTTTGAAAATCGCCTTAACGACATCATCCCAAAAGACCTGAATCTGAGGACACTGCCAAAACACATGAATGTCATCGGCATTCACTGCAGCACACTTTAGGCAGCATTTGGTTCCTGCGCCTCTCAATTTTGACAGCCTTTTTGGAGTCCAGTATGCTCTGAGGACTGTAAACAGATGATTTCTTCTTAAAGGAGCAGCTTTGACAACTGACCATAAAGTGAGCATCAATACTTGCCGTGTGTGATATCAGTCGATGGCAGGTCACACCTCCAGGACTGCTCCAAAGGTGATGATGGCATATCCCCCTTTACCAGAGTCCAATACCACTGGGCGACCTCCTTACGCTGATAGAGGCCCCAGTAGTTTACTTTTGCATTCTTCATTGCCTTCCCCATCTTTACCTAAACCATGTACCCAACTTGATAAAACTTGAACCTGGAAATTTTATGGTTTGTGATAATGTCCAGGAGCTCGCAGGCGACTAATTTGTTGTCCGGCAATAACTGACCCCATTTATTTATTCCTGCTTCCCGCAGAGGAATAGCCAGTTTGTGCTGTAGGCAGTTAGGGGTCCCTGGGGAGTTCCAGATCGGGGTACAGAACTGTAATAAGGGATCTTCAGGATTTTTCTAATCTGATACAAGAGCTCACTAGCCGCTCTCAGGGTCTTTAATTTGACTTTCTTCAAAACTTTTGGGTGGCCAAATTTAAAGAGGAAACTGTCACCGCCGAAAGGTAGATTTTTCATCTTGGCTAGATGGAATGAGGAGAAATAAGCTGAGTTGCCAAAAAGAGATCTAATATTTTTCAGCTGAAAAACCCAACAGTAAAAGCGGAAGTCAGAGCCAGCGATGCCGCCTTCTATTCTCGACCTCCTTACCTTATTCCAAGCAATCCTCACTCCTTTACAGGACCAAATAAAACTTGATATGTCCCCTTGCGGAGATTTTAAAACTTTGGAGTTAAACATCAGCGGGATCGCATCGAAGATGAACGTAAATATTGGAAGGATTGATATCTTCACCAAGTTGGGGCGTCCTATAATTGAGTGGTAGGCCCCCAACAGCCTCAACATAGCCTTAGCCTCCCTCCTTTTTTTTTTTTTTTTTTTTTTTTTTTTTTTGGTCAAGGTTCACCTGGGCCAGCCTAGTAAGGTCTTGAGTTATCTGTATCCCAAGATATCTAATCTCTTGCTTTATTAAGGGGTTATTTGTTTGAGTACTCCAGGACATAATCTCGGTTTTCAGTGCATTAATATGATAACCTGAGACTTTCCCGAAGTTGGACAACAGAAGTTCTATCACCAGAGAAGAATGAGAGCAATCCCTTGTAAAAACCATCAGATCATAGGCATAAAGTACCACTTTTCTCACCCACCCATTCCATTCAAATGGTACAATATTTTGATCGACCCTGATTTTACATGCTAGAGGTTATATGTATAGATCAAAAAGTAGAGGGAAGAGAGGACACCCCTGTCCCACGCTCTATGGTAATTGATTTAGTAAGGGACCCATTAACCAAGATTTTAGCAGTAGGTATTCTGTTCATTTCGAAAGCGAATGAACAGTAAAAGATGCCTTAAAATTTTGTTTTACTCTTGTCACGTTTGCCATGTATCCAAAGACAAAGGTCAACTTGTGTGTGTGCTGCTGATTTTATCCTGGAGATTGGTGTTTGCATCAGAAAAAGTAAAGTTGGAGGATTTTATAAAGTGAACTGTCCAAGGAGTGTGAAATGAAAGCCTTTAGGATGTCAGTTTTATTCCCACAGACATTTAAATAGCTTGTAAATAAACTGTACAAAAAAAAAAAAAACACAGCAGTTAGGAAAGCACATTGTTTTGACAATTTTGAAATGTGATGGAAACAAAGATTTTAATAGGATCAAAATTAATCAAACTTTACTTGATAATATGCAAATATTTGCTAAAACCATATTTCCACACAGTTTGTACATTATATAGTTTTTTCCGTAAACTCCATGTCTGGGAAAGTGTGCCAGTTCAATAAAACATGCTGTCTGTGAATGACCGTGCACTACCACATTACACTTTAGTAATACATTAAAAGTAAGTTGAGTTTTTTTAATATGAACTGAGAAACATTCCTGCCCTTGCACTTATGACAATCCTATTAGTGAACTAAGAGGCAAGCTAGAGGGTCACGTATACCCTATATGTGTGTAGATTCTCAGTATACATGGAGCAAAAGTGTAGTCTATTAAATCACACAAAATAATTTTTTTGTGCAGCAGATATGCTGAACTCTCATATCTGAAAGTGTTTTCATATGTGATGAACACAAACTTGACTGAAATATTTGCCCATGATCACACCATTTGAGACCAGTTTATGGGTCAAGTCTATTACAGTTACGTCCAATACATTATTCAAGTCACTAGACCTGCAGGGCTGGTAGCATTTTTATGACTTTTCAGGGCTGGGAGTAGAGTGGCGTAGAGTGGAGTATGCATGGTGGTAGCGGACTGACATTATACTACACAGTTTCAATTGAAATGACTTACATTTGTACATAGTTTTACTGAAAACTTTACAGCGCACAAACGATAATGTGTTGAAATCGGCATTGCCCAGTGTATTGATTTGTTTTGGTTGTAGTAAAATATTTGTTTCCACCACACTTCTGAATTTCAAAAAAAGTGCTTCGTTTGTGCTTTCCTAATTCTGATATATTCTGAAATATTTGTACAGTTCATATACTGGCAATTTCATTTTGTTGGATGCTAGAAAAAATAACCTCCTACAGCGTTTCCCCCCACAAGATTGTCCCTAAATACTCTCACTTTGCTGTCAGAAAGAAAAGTAAACACCAACCTGCCTTGGAAGACGGAGCCTAACATTTGACCTCTGTCTTTGAATGCACAGAAATGTGGAAAGATCAAAACTAAATGTAAAGGCCTGTTAATTGCTCATTTGCCCCTGAACTCCAGCATGATTATTTTGGGGGTGTTTCAGCACTCCCCAATTTCCAGAGCCCCTATGGCATGGGTGTGAAATTGTGGAAGAATATTGTTTAAGTGTTGCTATTAGTAAACAACACTGACCAAAATAAACAAGCTCGTAGACAGTACATTGTTCCTCAAAGGCTTGCAAAATTAGTGGTAAAGATTAGTGAAATCAGTCAAGCAGAAAGATAGGAGGCAGGAAACAGAAAAAAAGTTCCTAGAAAGCCAGCACTTGTGGAGGAATGCAAGGAGCCTTTCACAGAGGTGGTAAACTGGCTGTGCCCCACTGGGGGAAAAAGACATGCTGGACAGCCTAAAACTAATAAAGCCAGGAAATAGAAAGCAAGCAAATGTGAGTTACAAAACCGAAAGCCAATGATAAGCAATGGACTAAATGCATTCCTAGGGAAGCTTTCTGCATGTTCCCAATATGTCTTTCCAAACAAAGCAGCTGTGCTTCTGGTAGTCTTCAACCTAAAAAGAGCCATGTCCCAACTGTTATCACTAGATTAAGTGTAGGTATAGCCGCGCTCCACTTTTCAAGTCATCTGTCAGTACTCTCGAGTGGGACACACACGTTGTAGTATGTGTGGCAACATGCTGTGCACACTCCTGCCATCTAGTGTTGTGCCCAGACATTTGCAACTTATTTTTCTCCGAAGATGCTCGAGTCACAAGACCTGGTGTGACTCCACCCTTTGCCCACAATGCAAAGCACACTTGCTCCACCTCAGAGTATATATTTTTTCTGCCATCAGGCTTGGACACTTGGGAATGCTGCTCCAAAGTAGGCATGTTTAGATACTCCAGCTCTGTTTTTCAGGTTTGCTTCTGTTCCAGCAGCTTCTTTCTCAGATCTGTGTTGAAAAACTACTTATTGCATCAAAGGCTTCTGTTTGCACCAAAGGGTCTGTAGAACCATTGGCCAACGTCCGGAGTACCTCGACACATGGTTGCATCAAGCCGCCATTTCCTCTGGACTCTCAAGAATCTGCCTTGGAAAGCACGTCAATCCACTTTTGTCTGAGGTTTAACATAAAATCTCCCTGGGCCGACCAGGAGGTTCTGCTTCTACCCAGAGAGGTGCAGATCATGTTCCATGAGCCAGTATTGCAGCACACACCAGCCTTGGGGCCAAAGTCAAAATTCATGCAGCATGCACAGGTTGTGCTCGAAGGACAGTCTTGAGCCCCCAAGTGCACTACAGTTGAGGCAGAGCATTGCTCCTGGAGTTCGGCATCAAACCCAGATCCAAGCTGGAAACAGCATAAACCTTCTGGCCTAGCATCTCCAGCCGAGACCTCGGTCTTGAGAGGTTGCGTCTGTTCCCAAGAAGGCTCCACATAAAGCAGTGGAGCTCACCATGCTGTGCTGCCCCCTCAGCACTGAAAAGCCTCACTTTGCGTCAAAATCACCCCACCGCAGGCAACCAGCTTCAACAAAACAAATTTTAAAGCTGCTGCCAAGGCTCACTCTACAACAAGCGTTGAGGAGGATTCTGAAATCCCCCTAGACGCTGAGATCAGACATCTAGGAGTGTTCCTTATGCGAAAAGCTGGAAGATGTTCTGGATGAAAAACAACAGATGTTCATCCACTCTGACATGGACAGGATTTTTGCCAAACCGCTAGCACCAAGACTCACTTTTGATGATGAGCTTGAGCTTGTCTCCTACGCCCTTCAAGCTCAAAAAGGATTAGAGACTCTACCACTAGTCCTACACCCTTCCCACCACTACTATCCAAACCCCCCTACTCCACCACCACTGCTCCCACAACACTTGCCTCCACCTGATCCACAGGATTCAGACTGAGACCCAGATAGTCCAGGACCCGTATGAGCAACCATTCAGGCCATTGGCTGGGGGAGCATTGACCCACACGAGATTTATGCAGGATTCCCAGAAGATGAGCTTGACTTGGAGTTAGACCCTGTCAAACCTTCCCCGCCAGATGACACTACTTTATACCATGCAGTGCATGCAGTAATTCAGAGAGCAGCACAGAATCGCCACGTAAAACTACATTTGGTGGAGGATGAGGACCACTTTCTAGTTGAAACCTTGTCCAAAACCGAACGTATGGTACCCTGTTTACCCATGCTTAAAGGGATGCTGAAGTTTGCCAATGAGAATTTTAAGGAGCCGGTAAAGGCTAGGGTGGTTACCCCACTCAGAGACAAAATACAAACCTGCTTCAGATGACGACCCAGCTTATATTAGGAGGCAGACAGTCCCAAAATCCTTGGTAGTTCATACTGCATGTTTGACTGCCCCTTCATTGGCCTCAGAAGATGCTCCCCGCCTGACAATGCGTTTAAAAAGATTGATGCAGTAGGCAAGTGGATAGCATTTGGGGCAGCCACACATTGGTGTATTGCAAACTCATTCGGCCTCCTCTCCTTATACGATTGATACAACTGACAGGAGATAGAGGAGCTGGTGATGAACTCACCAGAGGCCCAACCAAAAAGGTGACCAGAGTTGGCCACTGAGTGCAACAGTATTAGCAACTCTCACATCAGGTGTGTCCTCGGTGCAGTGGACTCTTTAGCGAGGGGCATCAATACCAGTGTCCTCCCTCGCAGACACAGCTGGATTAAGGTGTCTGGGTTTTGTCCCAGGGTGCAACAGCATCTTTTAAACATTCCTTTTGCCGGTGAGCATCTGTTTGGCCATCAGATGCTCAATAAAATAAAGGAGGAAACTGACATAGCTATGTCCATGATGCCCTTCACCCCCCCCCCCCCGTCAGCCTTCAGTCACCCCGTCTCAAGGAGCAGCAAACTATAGGTTCCAAACCTGGCGGCTCAAACCAGATGCCTTCTTATCAGCCACAGCAGCAGGCTTTTCAGGACCCTCAGCAGCCTGTACTTCTGTAGAGGGGCCTACAGAGGCAATAGACAGAGGTGGTGCCGCAAATTAGTGACTTCCCCTTTCCCACTCCTCCAACCATATAACACCTGTTGGGGCAGGCTAAGGCACTTCATAACTCGGTGGGAAAACCTCAGATTAATGAGTGCTCTCTATTGTGCGGGAAGGTTATTGCCTCGAAATTCCAGCCCCAGACATCCCACCCCGCACCACCACCTATGGAGCTCAGACTGCCTTCTCCTCCTACAGCACGAAGTCTTACAAATGAGGGCAATATAACTAATACCTGCACAGTGAGTGGCTGTATTGCCTGTACTTCTTAATCTCAAAAAAGAACTGCTCCCTCAGGTCGATCCTCAACCTTCGGCTTTTGAACAAATTCATCCTCTCCGGTCATTTTCATAACGCCATTCTACAGCACGTCATTCCCCTGCTGCGCAAAGGGGACTTCATGTCCACTTTTGATCCAAAAGATGCAATCTTTCATATCGCGACTTACCCAGCGCATCTACAGTACTTCCGGTTCGTGGGCAGCATTACCAGTTCAAGGTGCTACCCTTCGGAATCACTACAGCTCCAAGGGCGTTACCAAAGTGCTTAGTGGTTGTAGCAGCGCACTTGTGCAGGGATGCCATTCATGTCTTCCCATACTTAGACGACTGGCTGATCAAACGACAATACCTAGCACAAACAAAAAGCAGCGTTTCTGCTTTACAGCTTAGGTTTCACAGTCAATACAAAAAGAAAATTGCATCTTCAGCTGAAACTAATTGAGCCCATCCACGAGTCAGTCCTTAACGCAGTGACAGGCAAGCCATACCCCAGTGACCAGAGGGTGATTGTATCCCAACAGCTTCTGTCTCTTTTTCAGACGCACCGTCCTTTTACTGTTTGAACTGTCATTCAACTGTTGAGAATGATTGCTTTATGCATAGCCATCGCACCCCATCTCCGCAAAGTCATCAACATCTCCTTCGAGACCGCGACCTTCCCGGAGAGCTGGAAGCACGCAGAGATCAACGCCTTACTCAAGAAACCCAAGGCGGATCCGAGAGACCTCAAGAACTTCCGGCCCATCTCCCTGCTCCCGTTCCCGGCGAAGGTCATCGAGAAGATCGTCAACAGACAACTGACCCGCTACCTCGAGGAGAACAACATCCTGGACCCATCCCAGTCCGGGTTTCGCAGCAACCACAGTACCGAAACTGCCCTCATCGCTGCCACCGATGACATCAGGACCCTGCTGGACAACGGTGAAACCGCAGCCCTCATCCTCCTGGACCTCTCAGCAGCCTTCGACGCGGTCTGCCACCACACCCTACGCACACGCCTCCACAACGCAGGGATCCGAGACAAGGCTCTGGAATGGACCACCTCCTTCCTCTCCGGCAGAACCCAGAGCGTCCGCCTCCCCCCATTCCGTTCCGAAGCCTCCGAGATCATCTGCGGCGTACCCCAAGGATCATCCCTCAGCCCGACGCTGTTCAACATCTACATGGCACCGCTCGCCCACGTCGCCCGACTGCACGACCTCAACATCATCTCCTACGCCGACGACACCCAGCTGATTCTCTCCCTCACCAAGGACCCCTCACCGCCAAAGCCAACCTCCACGAAGGAATGAAGGCCGTCGCCGAGTGGATGAAGAAGAGCCGACTGAAGCTGAACTCGGACAAGACGGAGGTCCTCATCCTCGGCTCCACCCCGTCAGCCTGGGACGACTCCTGGTGGCCAACCACACTGGGAGCAGCACCGACACCCACCGACCACGCACGCAACCTGGGGGTCATCCTCGACTCGACACTCTCCATGACCAAGCAGGTCAACGCCGTCTCGTCCTCCTGCTTCAACACCCTACGCATGCTCCGCAAGATCTACAGGTGGATCCCCACCGAAACAAGAAGAACGGTCACCCAGGCCCTCGTCAGCAGCAGGCTGGACTACGGAAACGCCCTCTACACGGGAGCCTCGGCCAAACTCCTGAAACGACTGCAACGCATACAGAACGGCTCTGCACACCTCATCCTCGACATCCCTCGCCACAGCCACATCTCACCCCACCTGAGAGACCTGCACTGGCTCCCCGTCAACAAGAGGATCACCTTCAAGCTCCTCACCCACGCACACAAAGCACTCCACAACACCGGACCGGCATACCTCAACAGACGACTCACCTTCTACACCCCGAACCGCCAGCTCTGCCGACCTCGCCATCGTCCCCCGCATCCGAAGAGCGACCACTGGCGGAAGATCGTTCTCCTACCTCGCCGCCAAGACCTGGAACACCCTCCCCATCCTCCTATGGCAGACCCAGGACCTACTAACCTTCAGGAGGCTACTCAAGACCTGGCTGTTCGAGCAGTAGCAGCACCTCCTCTTCCCCCCCCCCCAGCGCCTTGAGACCCTCACGGGTGAGTAGTGCGCTTTACAAATGTTCTGATTGATTGAGTGATAGCAATTGTACCTTGCACAAGCTTGCATATGCACCTCGTACTGGAATGCCTTGTGAGGCAGTAGGCACAAGCTGAGGGGCATTGGGGGAATCTAGTATTGGTAGCGACCTGCGCTCTGCTTTGGTGGAACAACAACATTCTGTTACCGATCAGTCCCTTTCTAGACCTGCTTCTGCAAGTGACCATCACCACCTATGCATCTCGTGGGGAGGGGAACTCACTTCAGGGAGAGGACTGTCCAGGAACTCTGGATCCCTCGGCACTAGGGATGCCACATAAACTTCCTGGAGCTACAAGCTATCAGACTAGCCCTCAATGGGTTCCACTTACAAGGGGGTGAGGGGATGGGTGGGAGTGAGTACTACTAAAACAACTGACATCACAGCCATGTTCTACATCCAGAAGCAGGGTGGCACCCATTCCCACCAGCTCTCTGTGCTGGTACAACACATTGGCACTGGGCACTCCATAAAAACATTCACCTGCTAGTGTAACATTTGCTAGGAGTGGAGACCGAATTAGCGGATCTGCTCAGCAGGATGCATTGACAAATCTACGAGTGGGAACTCCACCAATAAGTCCATCTACAAGTACTTCTAACATTGGGGGTGGGGGGGCTACAACAGTAGGCCTGTTGTCCACTCATGAAAATGCAAAATGTCAAAACATCCCCTCCAGCTACCCGTACCTGCAGTCCATCCGCAGTGCACTATGAATGAGCTGGTCGGCAATATTAGCCTATACTTTTGCACCTCTCCCCTACATGGTGAGGAAGATGAGGCAGATGTCATGACCCACATCCTAGTGGTCCCAACTTGGGCCAGACAGTCCTGACACTCAATACTCTGGAGATGCTCATCAGTGCCCACAAGAAGCTGCCTATCAGGCTGGACCTTCCCACATAACAACCCTTCCAAATCAGACGCATATATCCCAAACAGCTCAAAGTGAGGTCCTGCAGTGTGGCTACCCAAACCTCCCTGAGGAGCCTATTGCCATGGTGAGTGATACACGTAGACCTACTACTTGTGCATGTTACATAGCTACGTGGAAGAGCTTTGTCCACTATTGCATCTCCAACAACTAGATACCTTCATAAACAAGGTTCAAGATGTTAGGCGTTACCTTTTACACCTTCAGAAGAAAGGTCTTGCGTACTTCTCAAAACACCTTCATTTAGCTGAAGCAGCAGCATACATGTAGAACAGGGAACTATCATTCCTCTTCAGGATTCTGTAATTAAGGCGATCGTGGAGGGCCTCAAAAATAATACCTGCAGCCGGGGTGTGGAACCTCAACGTGGTTCTCATGGGACTTAAGGGGACGCCTTTTGAACCCCTCCACTCTTGAAGTGTACAGCTTCTCTTCTGGGAGGTGGCCATCCTCATAGCTATAACCTTGCTACAACGCATCAGCAAGTTGCGAGCACTCCATTCATTAAGGTACACAGCGACAGGGTAGTCCTTGGAACTAACCCCAAATTCCTACCCAAATGTGTATCACCTTTCCATATTGAGCTGCCCATGTTCTTTCTACAGCCCGATTCTGTAGAGGAAACGCACCTTAGACGTCAAGTGGGCACTCATTTATTACACTGACAGGAGTTTGGCCTTTGGCCTGACTAATAAGCTTTTTGCAACCTTTGCAATATAAAAAATACATAACGAGTAACATGTAATATGGTCCTATATTGCCATCTTGGGATTCTGGTGAAAGCTGTTACTAGAACCCCCTCAGTAGCAATATTGGACAATATCAGACAATCACCCATCATGTGTATGTGTATATGAAATGTTTTTGAGAGAAAAAAACAAAGGTTAAAACTAAGTTCTGGTTAGGTTCGGGTATAAGACCATAACATATATTTAAAACAAACCTCAGGAATTCACTGGAAAAAAAACACAGTCGAAGTGAAGTTAGGGCTACAAAACAAACCCTAAAAAGCATTGACATTTTCCGGTTATGGTTAGGTAAACTAACCCCAACTAGTGTCCCCATCATACACTGCTTTTGAGCTCACATAAAACATGGGTGATGACATGAAAAATGAGATCACTGAAGCCTTACCCTACCAAAAAACATAATTGAAGACGTCAGTAATAAGAGCGCTCATCTCCCTTTCAGAAAAGTATTTTTAAGTGAATTAATATTCACAAAGTATCTCGCCTAAAATATTTTTACAACTAATGATACACTCTTTGCAGAGCTGTTAGTCCACCTAATTTGCCTACCAATACACTATGCAATAATTGTGTAATCACAACTACAGAAAGCTCTCTTCCTCAAGCATTAACCTACTATAAGCATGCATAAACACTTACGGCCTCATTACGATGGCAGTCTGCAGCTCCACCCGCCTTATTACGATCCGACCGGAAACATGCCTTTTTCAATTGCAGCTTGTGCTGCGGCCCAGAAAAGGGCCCCAGCACAAGCCACAATTGAAAAAGGCATGTTTTTAAACATCCGTGTGCCAGGCACCATGTGGCAAAAGGGACATTGTAATCCCTATGGCGGTGCCTCCTCAGGCACAGTCCCCATTGTAGGGATTACAGTCAGACCGACACTCCGACGGGCTCCTTGAGCATGTGAGATGCATCGGTCAGTCCCTCCTACCACTGCGCTCCGACTGACCGCATCATAATGCGACAGTCGGACGGCTATCCTGGCTGTCGGTGGCAAGCCGCCCGACATCCTAATCGGGCCCTTCGTTTTAAAACACATACAGCAATAGTGAGACAGCAGTTATAAATCACTATAAAAATGCTAACTTAAACCAGGACACTGGAATTATGCGATTCTGTGGCATGTCGTTTTTCACATAATTATGGATTTGTCACCTCTGCTGCATAATCTCCCAATTTTCACAAACAAAATCGTTTCACACTCAAATGGGTCAAAAGTTACAAAATATGTAGCGACTTGTGTTTATGCACGCCGGAAAGCCCTTTGCAAAAGTTGACTGGTCATCTTTCAGTTGTCTATTGCTGTATTTGGGTACTAAATTGGTACTAATAAGGCAAATTCTTTTTCCTAGAGAGTGTTTTCAGGTGTAAAAATGCCAAAATAATGGCGGTACTACTACTGCAAAATGTGCCGCATTACACAGCCTAATTTGCCTTTTCTTGCAGCATAATTTAGTCAACATTGCATAATTCGGTCCTTGTCTGCCACATAATTCCAACGGCCCTGACTTTCACAAAAACAACTAACCTCGCTACCATGCATGTGCGATCACAGCATATAACAACCAACATGTTATACTTTATGACTGCAGTAAAAAGTAAAACATTCAGTACCATAATGTAACACACCTTCCATGATTGAGAAGCCCTCCCATGTAATCCGAAACATTCCACCAGTATCATACGACCAAACATCACCTGATCAATGCAAACACAAAGAAAAACATAGTCTGACTACGACAAGCATGAACAGATAGAGCTACCAGTACACACTCTATCACCAATGTACATAGAATAACATATACATCTCCACACAAACTCAAAAAGAGCATCTCAGACCCAAACACCTACCTCAGTGTGTAATCACACACAGAGTGACATATACCTGTATAGCCCACATACAGACATTCGTCTATTCTTACAAAACAGGATAGCTCCATTATGTTGCAAAATCACATACAATTTCCAATAAACATCTAATCTTCTTTAAATACTCCCAGAAAAACAGTAGATCAAAACAATTCATTATAGAAAATAATTGCCCCTACAATGTATATATCTAAATTCCTCATTCATGTCATAGAAAAAACTAAACCAGTGTCAATAGAAGTACCACTGGATGTTATCATTACTGAACTTATTAGTGATGTCACAAATGATGTCAAATGACATGGCATAACTGATGCCATACAGCCAACCACCAGTGTGCGTGGCCTTAGGCCATGAGACCCGGGGCTGGCCAGGCCCTCCACCCTGCCATCTATGGGTGCCCCAGTCCAATTTGTACCCTCATACCTGAAGCTGGAGTTGAGGAGATGCTACTTGTTCTCTTTTAGTTTTTTCATTCTGTTTTTCAGGACTCAAAGCCCTAAGTCCTGTGAAGGCAGGACCAACAGATGTTTCCCAGTGTGGCCAGCCAATCAGAGAGATTTGGGTCCGTGAACATGGCTCCAGTTTTACTGAACAGAAATAGCCATCTGGAGAAAAAGCTCTCTCGTCCAAGCAGGTTTGAATAGTTGTTTAATTTTGGACTCACAGGAGGTTCACTGACATTCACGAATTAACGTATTAACGTACAGATATCTCTATAATGTATCCTCGTCAAGCTGAAACTTTTTAAACACTCATTTCTGATACTGCTAAAGGGATGTACACCAAAACAAGCAAAGGCACATTGTTGAAGACAGTTCCACTAATATGTCAAATTTAGTGTAATTCCGGTCATCCATTTTTCCCCCTCAATCAAGGAACAAAGACTCCTATGCATATAGAAATATGAAATGTCATCTTTGGCACTCTCCTTTTTGTGGGCCCTGCATAATGCATCTGCAGAAAACGTGCCATCATGACCCTAATATGGATGTACCTTTTTCTTAATAAGTTTCCTGCAGGTTTGTTGAATGGCACCGAGGTTGTCTAGCTGGCCTAACCATAACTACGCAGTTGCTTTTGCCACCTGTGTAATATAAATGTGTAATGATTTGCTGAAACTTTAGTGCCGTTTGACGCATCTGCACAAAATTTGGCAGATATCTAACAGGTTTAGCGCACTCATATTATTTTCAAAGTTGTGTTGATTCATGAAGGAGGGCGCACTTAAACTGGAGCGCAAACAGTGTTAATTTACTAGTAACTTGCATTCTGTTTCATGAATCTGCATGAAATTTGGCAGTCCTGTAGCATGTTTAGATGTCTGGTGGTATGTCAAGTTTTATGAGGATTCAACAAGGGGAGGCGATTTAAATGGGTTGGCAAAAATCTTTATTATGCAGCTCTAAGGGATGCTAAACGTAACTTTTTTTTTTCCCTCGGAGGCTTTTGAATTTGTCTAACATATTGAAATCGATTTTTTTCCTGTAATAAGGGATATTAGAAATCCCACAAATGGTCCAGACCCTCAAGCGAATGGTGTATTGTCATGGCTGACTTCTTTATAGATAAATTGCTTCCATCTGCAAAGTCCTGCTGGACAGTGCAACATCCCTCGGCTCTGGGAATGAAACAAGTGGGCCTCTATACCCTGGCCTAAGTGACCAAATTGTCTCATCTTGATGCCGAAGACTTTCTTCCTATAGTCATTGCCAGAAAGCCATCCAGTTCACCTTGTTAATCCTCTTCTGACGAAGTTCAAAAACTGAACATTGCTTCCCTTGGGTTTTTATTAATGCTTCCATGGTAAGTGGAACAGTTCCTTCCTGACTCAAGCTAGGCAAGGTGAAACCACAGCTAAAACTATATTAAAAAAACCTATAGATGTTGACAACCTGGCGAATTACCGCCCAATCTCTCAACTGACTTATTTATTGAAGCTACTAGGCCAGGCAGCTTTAAATCAGCTCCATGGATTTGTCCATGTGCTTCTTTATTTTTTCTCTTTCTCTACTTTCATTTGTTCTTTCTTGTATTTCTCTTTCCCTTTGTATTCCTAAACTATTTATTTCCATTTTTCTTTTGCACTATCTCTCTTTTTGTCTTATTTTGTCTTCTATTCTCTCGCACTGTTTACCAGCTGGATCTGTTGGGCCATGTTGAGACTTGTAGAGCAGCGGGGCATTGGGCAACAGCTGCTCTCTCTTCCGTCCTATTCAATCCTGGGTAAGAACCATACATATTATGTTGATGATTTGACAGCATCTCCAAGTAGTTGCTCCACTGTCAGTTTTTGGGCTTTCAGGCCTGTCGAAGACCTCTGCCATCCGTAAATCATTAAGTGGCGTTATTAGTGCAAAGATAGGCCCGTCAGGGGAACCAGGGAGAAAAACAGTAAAAGGGTTGAAAGCTAAATGGGACTGAAAATGCCATCTGGATGGACTTGCCTCAATAGGCCAGAGACTTCAAGCAGCAGATACCAAGGATTTCAAGGGATTAAGGACCAGCTATGAGGTAAGTTACCCACCACAGTTTAGAACCCAAGGAAATAGTAGGTCAGAAGAAAAATGCATAATGACAGGACCAGGCTTATTGATCATAATGAATATCAGGCAGGAATTCCATGATGTCAGAAGATCACAAGCTGAAGAATCAGAAGGGTAAGAGGGATAACGGAAGTATCAGACATAAACTAAACACAACAGGAGACTAACGAGGGACAGCCGTAGCCGCAACGGACAGGAAAAGGACAAAACAACAAAAGTGTGGTAACGAAAGATCGAGTGAGAACTAGTATGACGCACAGAACAACAGTAACTAAAGGGCATACCACCAAGTGTGTGCTCCATCTTAAAAATGTCTTATATACTGATACTGCAGCTTCTTCCCCAATAACTCCGAAGTGAGGATTAAACTGTGTGGTCTAGTGTCTGTATGTGCCCCGTCTCCAATGCCTTGTCTTCCCGCCTCGAAAAATTCATTAAAATGTTACCAGACCTGCAGGATTATGTTATACCTGCAGGTATAACATAATCGACTCAACCTAAGTGTAATGTGCTTGACTTATAAACTGGTCTCAAATTGTGTGATCCAAGGCAAATAATTTCATTGAGTCACCTTTTTATTCATTATCAAATATGAGAGCACTTTCAAATATGCGAGTTCAGCATGCCTGCTGCACAAAAACTCTCTTGTTTGATCTAATAGACTAAACTTTTGCTCGATGTATAATAAAAATCTAGCCCACAGGTAGGGCACACATGACCCCCGACTTCCCTCTTGGTTCACTAATAGCATTGTCATCAGGGCAGGGGAAGGATTGTTTCTCAGTTCATGTTTAAAAACGCTCACTTTTAATAAATATTATACTAAAGCGTGATGTAGTAGTGCACTGCCATTAACAGAAAGCACACTTCAACTGAAATGGCCACAAACTTTCCCACTGACAACATACAGTTTTACTGATAAAACTATATAGCGTACAAACTATAATGTCGAAATCGGGTTTCAGCAAATATTTATCATTTTCACATCTACAAGAGTTTTCATTTGTTTTGATCCTATTAAAATCTTTGCTTCCATCCCACTTCAGAATTTTTTTTTAAAGTGTTCCCTAACTTCTGAAAAATATTTTAGAAACATTTGTAGAGTTCATTTCCAAGCTATTTAAATGTGTTAGAAAAAAACTGACCTCATATGGCCTTTCATTTCACACAGCATGATTGTTAAGCTGTTTACTTTACTTTTCTTTTTTTGACTGCAAAGTTTGAGGATTTTGTAAACACGACGGCCAGGATAAAATAAGCAGCAATTTGTAAGAAGACATAAGCTGACATCTGACCTCTGTCTGTGAAAGCACAGCAATGTAACAAGGTTTTAAGGCATCCTTATTGCTCATTCACTTTCTGAATGAACAGAGCACCTGTTGTTTGCCAGAGTCTCTTTCCAGACAGGGCCAGTAGTCCCTAAAAATAGCTCACCCTGATAAAATCTGACTCGCCAGTGAGTGGGCGAGTAGATTTCTCGAGGCCTGGTCTTCAATCATTTCCGACTCTTTCCAGCCCTGTGAATAACTCAGTGTCTGAGTTGTGTGTAAAACCCTAACGCTGTCGCTCCTGGGGGCAGGCTATTTAATAGTCCCTAGTAGTTTAATTGAGCCTCCAAACAATTACTCCTCTATTTCTCCTGAGTAGACTCCATATAGTACTCCTTGGTGGTTTGGTTTGAAAGTAACTCCAATGGGCTACTCCTCTGTAGCTCCCGGGTAGGCTCCATATATAGTCCCTGATGGTTTAACAATGCTTCCAATTGTTTGCTTTTTTTGTAGCTCCTCTCTTACTCTTGGTTAGACTCTGTAAAATACTCCTTGTGGTCTAACAGTTCTTCCAAAGAGTTCTTCCTAGGTAGGCACCACATAATGCTCCTTGGTGTTTAACAGGGCCTCTAATGGGTTTCTCTTCTGTCGCTCCTCTGTGGGCTCCATATTATACAGCCTAATGATGTAACAGTGCATCCAATGGTTTGATTCACCTGCTGCTATTGGATATATTCCATATAATATCTTTAACAATGCCTCTAGTGGGGTGCTTCATCGTTGCTCCGGGAAGTCTCCATGTTATGTTATGTTATATGCATTTGTAGCGCGCTCGGCTACTCCAAGGAGTGTCCCAGCGCGTTCACCTGAGCGGATCATGAGTCTGAGCTTAAAACAGGAGGGTTTTCAACTTTTTTTTGAAAATGCGGGAGTCTGAAATGCTGCGTAGAGCCAGAGGCAATGTATTCCAGCCAAGGGCCGCCTTACGAACAAGAGAGCAGCCACCCAGCCTTTGCCGAGAAAAACGTGGAACCTGGACCAATAGTTGCGAAGAGGAGCGCAACTGTCTTGTCGGCGCATAGAAAGAAAACCTCTTTTGCAGGTTTTGCATAAATACTTAATGGCCGTCTAACAGTGTCTCTAATGGTTTGCCCCCTGTTGCTTTTGGAAAGAATCCTTACAATACTTACTGGTGATTTAACAGTGCATCCAATAGATTGCTTTTATGTTGCTCATCTCGTGCTGCTGTGTGGACTTAGTACAGTACTCCATTGTGGTTTAACAGTGCCTCAAATGGATTGCTCCTGAATATAATATGCCTTATAATCACTGTTCCTGCGTAACAAAATGTATCCTGACACATAATTGCATGAGGAATTATGTACAAAGAAGACCAGCAATAAGATTGTCCTATATCCTGAATAGGTTTACTGTGGCCAATGGGACTAGTTAAATAGAGGAAAAGTCATCAGACTTTGTTCTTCAACCCTCCCTAGCTTAGAATTCTTCCGCTTTAAGGATACTGAATCCATCACGTTCATTTCTCTGGGTACAAGTGAAGTCCACGAGCGGCCAGAAATTACCTTCACTAGTCCGACAACAGTACAAGCACTGTAGGAACACCATACACAATTAGAGCAATGGAGCATAAAAATAGTCAAGCAAATTGAAAATAAATATCCTGCAATTTTTATGCAAAAGGTCCCCCACACCTGGCAGGAAAGGGGCCAGAGCCATGAATAAAAACACAAAGGATCACGTCTCTGTTCTAGTCAGTGCCAAAAGCGCCTCCAGGAATCCGACCGTGACCAATCAGGGCCCACGTGCCCGGGAAGGGTAGAACATGTCCAGCTTACTAACCAAAAATTACGGACTGGGCCTGGCTCCCGGGCGCTCTAACCCAGCGGCCCTAGACAATGTTACTGTAATCGCCTGGACTCTATCGTAGAATGCTCATGGAATAGAAGAGGGTTGTCAGTAGTGGAGGGTAAAAAAGAGGTAATCCTAAAGCTAAGAATGAAGAACATCGTATCTTTACAAGAAACGGCCCAACTTTACAGTCTACAAAACCCCCACCATTCAATCAAAGGTGGGTGGACATGCCTTAGGAGGAGTTTCAATCTACGTGAAAAATGAGCTCGCTGTGGTGGCTACCATAATCGCTGTGGGAAATGGTGACTGTATCATCATTAAAGTAAACTTGGTAAATAAATCCGTTATGACAGCCCTTTAACCTTGACTGATGGATGCATCTATTTGCACCCGCAAAAGATAAAAGGTCTGAGACACTAGCTCGCCTGCTGCTGATACAGAGAGCTAAAAATGAACCATCCAAAGGCTACATGGTTAATTATGGGCAACGTCTACACCAATTCAATAGATGGAGGCGCCAGCATTATTTGGCAGGGATATGACAATCAAAGCTGCGGTATCCCCTCATCCCACATGCAATCTCAAAGATAAGCACGGCCAAGAAGAAAGCTCTGCATTGAACGATATGAGGCTGCGCATATTGAATGCCAGATTTAAGAAAGACTAACTGCGGCCTACACCCACTTCTCATCCAACAGGATGGCCACCCGTGACTACATATGCGTATGAATAGCACACTTCCATCAACTAAGCATATTAGAATCCTTCCGTCATTCGTCAGCAATTATGCCATGCTGAAATGTGAATTAGCTGCTCTGGGTTTCCGCCGCCCAAAGCAGTGTCTCATTGGCGGCCAAGAGAATCTAGAACCCATCAAGCGAATCAGATGGCTCACGGAGGACCAGGATAGGCTTATCCCTCTCCGGGATTGGCTCTCAGAGGAATTTGCCAACAAGGCCTCAAGGAACTTAACAAGCAAGGAGCCAAGGGTGGCCTTGTTTTCACATCTCCAGGAGGCAACTGAGGCAGTCGGGGTACCACCTAACCCCTGTTGCAGTGCCAATCAGCATGGCCAACCCAAAGAAGAAAGAAGTTGTCTGAAGACAAAACTGAACAAAGCCCTCAGAGTTCAATGCCATCTGTTCATTAAAAATAAAATAAGAACCTTAATAACAGCTTACAGGAGACTTGTACAGGTCAATAAAATGAAAGAGGATGAAGTCAAATGGGCACAGCTCTGTGAAACAACAAGATCAAACGACTCAAGGAAGTCTCAGACTCTGATCAA
Organism: Calotriton arnoldi; assembly: GCA_963921515.1. Taxonomy (NCBI): domain Eukaryota; kingdom Metazoa; phylum Chordata; class Amphibia; order Caudata; family Salamandridae; genus Calotriton; species Calotriton arnoldi. The sequence goes on along the minus strand of CAWUFW010001281.1, from coordinate 1,828,114 downwards.
TGGCAGCGGCCAAGCCCCATTCATCCATGGCCAATATCGCCCCCGTCTGCTGGGAAATATACATCAAAAAACTATACGTTGACTCCACCCCCATTAGCTTCTCGCTAGTGCTGCCTAGTTTCGATGAAAAGGGACATAATACCGAAGCAATTAGGTGGATAAATGCTTTGACCCCATTATTTCACTCATGCATCTTGGGTAGCTCAATTCCTAATAGTTGGAGGGACTTTACATCTCCTGAGAATTTTAGGCTAATCGCCCTTCTCGACATTGAGAGCAAATGTTATGTGAGTTTCTTAAACCAGGAGTTGGGAAAATGGTGCGGGAAACAAGCAATTAACACCTCGCCTTTTCAAACAGGCTTTAAAAGGGGCTACAACATTGAGGACAACTTGGTCTGTCTTACCCATTTGATGGTGAAGAAATACAGATTATTAAATGTGGGATTTATTGATTTTCCACCGCTTTTGATAGTGTGTAAAGAGGTAAACTAAATTGTGGGCTAAATTAAAGAAATGGGGTATTTCACCACTTCTGCTAAACACCTCAATTTCACTGAATACAGACACATGGGTAAAAATAAAGGTCAGCTTCAGTTGGGCAACATCCACCGAAATCCAGACCAACAAAGGGTTAAAACAAGAATGTATCCTTCCCCACTTATTATTTAATCTCTATCTAACTGACCTAAAAGGGCATCTGGAGGAAGTAAGAACCTCCCCACCCCCCCAAGACAGCAGCACAGAAAATATTGGCTGCTCTCCATTCTGAAGTCTTTGAACATTCGCACTTGTAACAAGGCAATGCAATGTTGCCTAAAGGGGAAATCTACCCAGCTGTCTGCTCGCTTATCGTAATTTTTAAAAGTTGCTTCCCCAGTCCTCCAAGTCGCTTCAGCAGTCATGGGCTTCTCATGTTCTCCACATTTCCCGTGCAGCCCCAACCGCCTGTGATTTAGGTGAAAGAGCAAAAGGGGACCTTAGCTGCTCAGCACGCCATCTAACCAGTAAGTTGGCATTTATAGCACTTTATATAGTCGCCTGAAGCACTTTAACCTCATTTCACATTCTCCGCGCAGCCCCGATCCCCTGCGATCTAGAGAAAAGAGAACAAGGGGATTCTATCTCCACTTACCGAGGGAGCTGCTCGGCTCTCCATCTAACCAGTAAGAGGGCACTAGGTGGGAACTTGTACCACTTTATGTAACAGTCTGAAGAACTTTAACTTGCACTATAAGAAGCACTTTAACCAGTAACTTTTTACCGCAGTGATCCCCTCAACCTCATCCATATTTAGCACATATCTCCCTAGAAACATATAGTTTAGTATGCCAACTGCTTCTGCCAAGGGATTTTTGGGCTGGGACTTACTGCACTTTAAATTAGCATTTTAAGCAGAGTATCAGCTGGCTGTACGTCTCTCTGTATGAGCCACAGATTGTTAAGTCACTTTCCCTCTTGCTGGGGGCTTATTCGATCATTCCACATGGCTTATACGTCCAGCACTCTTGAAGCACTTTAAATTTGCAGTTTAAACAGAGTACTAGCCTGCTGTCTCCAAAATCCGCTCCTTTCTGTAGTAGCATCGATAGTTAAGCTACTTTCCATCTAACAAGGAGCTTATCCGATTTACCCATACGGCTTGTATTGGTAATATATAAATTCTTGCGACCATCTATTGTAAAGTCTTAATGTATGTTTAATTTTGTTCTGATACTTATTTTGTCCTTTATAACCAAACACACACATTGCGGCTGCACCTTTATGATTGTTTGGGACAACGTTTTTAAAGTAGTTTAAGGTTGTCTTAGCATTTACTCTGCCCGTACGATCTAAATGTTCACTCTGTAGCTGCATCATTGTAATGTTTTTTAGGTATGTTTCATTTCATTAGCCATTCAATTAAACACCATTTTTTAAATTTCATTACAAGGCCGGAGGCTATCATTATGCATAACCTTTTATTGCCCCTCCTGAACAGCAGGCCCTTTAACGAATTAATGATAATTGAATGATGATGGGATATTGTTAAGCTTTTAAGTTTGTGTAACTTGATCAGAGTTTTAGCAGTGGTGCCTTGATATAGTAATGGTTTTTAATAATTGCACAATTGTTCAAATAAATCAAATCAATATATACAAGTAAAATGACAAATAGATCACAGGCAGCATGACAACTACTATATGTATGCATGACAAGGTTACTAAAAGCCAGAAGCAGGAGATTAACTCCAAAGAATAAAATTAAAACTGCATATGGAACTGCTACAAAGTTTGCATGAGAAGAATTACTACAGCCTTATAACTAAGTCTGGACAGCGAACTCCGCTCCGCCGGCGAAGTTAGCGGAGTTTTCTTAACTCCGCGCTCCGCTTTTAACGCGGAGTTCAGCAAAAACTCCACATTCCGCAGCATAGCGGAGTTTACCGGAGCCCGGGAGGTTAGGTTTCACTTTCATCATGATCATCATCACAGTTACGATGAGACACAGCACTATGCATTTACTGACTGACTGACTGACCAGTAGATGGCAGTGTGGCACAAAATAGGCTGCTCTAAGCTAGCATCACGTGGTCAGTCTTGTCTAACAGCCTCGCCCTCTCTATGGTGAACACAGTGCACATTATCAGGCCGAATTTCCGGCAATCGTGTAAAGTCTGCATGGCCGGTACATGGGGAGGCGCCGCAGTCTCTTTGCTTTCCGGGGGGGGGGGAGAGGGGGGCAGTGAGCCCTATGAAGCCCTTGGGGCCCCTGCAGTACACCATGGCCGGAGTTGAGGGGGCTCCTGGGGGCCCGAGATGAACGAAGCCCCACCGGGTCCCAGCACTGGCCTCGCGCAGCTGCTGGACGGCATTAGCCGGGACTTCACCACCGGCAAGAGCCACCATCCCCAGCGCCCTGGAGCACCTTGAGCCACGAGGGGGACGTCACCTCACCTGACCCACTTCACGGCCAACAACAACCTGCAGCTGCGATTCCGGCTGAGCAGCATGCTGCATGGGCCGGAGTCTCAGTGAGGGAGAGGGCGGCAGAAGATCAACAGTGAGAGAGGAGAGAGCTGTTGGGGTGGTCGGTGTGTGCTTGTGCATGTAAGTATGTGTGTGCTTGTGCGTGAGTCTTTTTGTGTGCCAGGGAACGTGTGTATGTGTATTGCATGTGTGCGATGTGTGTGTGTGAGTGACAAACTGTATTTTTAAAATAGTGATTCTAGCATTGTGATTTGTGCTGTATGCGTCCTTAGTCAGGTTTCTTGAACACATAATATCTTTGTTATTTACAAAACAAAATGTTTCCCGGAGCATATTTCACATTGGCAGCCCCGTTTTTGTTGGCAATTACTTCTTCGGCCCACAGCTAATTCAGTTTGTTTTCAGAGGAGTCTTTGTTCTCTGTGGTCTTTTTAACCACAATCATTTTGAAATTAAACCGAGTCTTCTTCTACTATATGACATAACATTTGAATTTTGTGTTGGCAATGTGTGCCACTGCTCCGCAGCGAACACCGAAGAAAGGACATGCTCTAGTCTGTATTCGTCTCAGTCTCAACAAAGATTTATAAAACGACAGCTGATGAACAACAAATCAAAATTATAAAGCACACAGCTACCAAACAAGGCATTCCGGGCGCTGGAAGTTTGCTACAGACACACAATTGATGGACGGAATGCAGAACAAATCAAAACATTCACCCCCAGTCAAGAGATCTGGGTTAAATCCATCATTCTTTTGCTCACCATGCCACCCCAGTTTAGACCTGGCCATATGCAAATCAGTCTCGACCCTGTGCCTCATGGGAAAAGTTCAGCCCGAACTGCCAAGCCAGGTCCTGCCTGGACCGGAAACAAGCATCCTAGTACCGGTTTCTGGGAAACACCCCTCATCAGCCAGGATAGCTTGAATCCAGTGGCACAGTGAGCCCGGGACCCACGTCTGGGCATACCCGGCGCACTTAGAGCGAGAAAGGAAAAGACACACAATTGATGGACGGAATGCAGAACAAATCAAAACATTCACCCCCAGATTCAAGCTAGCCTGGCTGATGAGGGGTGTTTCCCCGAAACCGGTCCCAGGATGCTTGTTTCTGGTCCAGGGAAGACCTGGCCTGGCAGTTCGGGGTGGACTGTTCCCATGGGGAACAGGGTTAAGATTGATTTGCATATGGATGGGTCTAAACTGGAATGGCATGGCGTGCAAAAAAAAGATGGATTCAACCCAGATCTGTGACTGGGGTGAATAATTGATTAATTCAGCATTCCGTCCATCATCTGTTCTTTTTGCATTTGTCGCCCTAAGTGGGAAGGGTATGCCCAGACGTGGGTCCCGTGCTCGCTACGCCATCAGATTCAAGCTAGCCTGGCTGATGAGGGGTGTTACCCCGAAACTGGTCCCCAGGTTGCTTGTTTCTGGTCCAGGGAAGACCTGGCCTGGCAGTTCAGGCTGGACTGTTCCCATGAGGAACAGGGTTAAGACTGATTTGCATATGGCTGGGTCTAAACTGGAATGGCGTGGCGTGCAAAACAAAATAAAAGATGGATTTAACCCAGATCTGTGACTGGGGGTTGAATGATTGATTAATTCAGCATTCCGTCCATCTGTTCTTTTTGCGGAAGGTGGCTACAGGGCACATATATGTTAGGCTGAATAACCATGTTTTACTTTTAACTAGGCGGAGCGGAACTCCGTGGAACTCCACTGAGTTTTTATGCAACTCTGTGGAATTCTGCGTAGTGCAACTCCGCAAGCTCCGCCCACCCTTACTTATAACCTGCTGCTGAGGGCTATACCAGTTGTCAAAGGCCCTGAACCTGAGTTATAGGCCTGAGTCACAGGTGAGGGTCTATAACGAGGGAGAGGGCTTTCAACAGCAGGTATAACCCGAAGCAAGGCATAAGGACTATAAGAACATTCCACCCACGAACAGTAGAATGGTCTAAATTAAAACTGGAGGCACAGAGACAAATATTAGGATGTTGGAGCAGAAGGCTTATTATACCAACCATTAAAAGCCCGGAGCCACTCCATTGTCTTCAATGAGGTGCGCAACATTCCACCGTTCTAATTCAAACTGCATGACAATACATAGAAAGATTATGATTAACTGTAACTATTATGCTTGACTAAATTATCACTGGGATCCCAGAGTAGCGTTGCTACCCATTTGCAAAGCCCTCGTGCTTCATCACGTATTAAATACAATACAGTCATTTAGTTATACTTTTTTTTTTTAATGCGGATTTATATAGCGCGAACTCGACCCGAAGGTATTGGAGCGCTTTACATGAGCACCGGTTACGTTACACAAGGACACATTCAGATTAAGTGATTTGCCCAGAATCACAGGATGTGGTCGCGACCCCGAGGCTCAAAGTCGGCAATCTAGCCGACGGACCACATCCTCTCCAAACTATATACCACCATTAATGACCAATTCTGTTATGCACGTAGTAAAGTGTCATATCGATGTATAGTTGTTTAAAACATATACCAGCTGCTAGTTCCAATGTGACCCCCGCTCCCACCCATATAATTATGAGAAGTAAAACTGCCATCACACCTCGCAGTGCCGCCGGCTCATTCGCCTCAAAAAGTCCGCGCTTACATAGAGACTCTCGCTATTGGACGAGAAGTCCGTCACTCCATCGATTTGGCGGCGGGTTGTATGAGACTTTGCTTACGCCGATTGGGCACAGGTACCGTGATGTCAAAGCGAGCGACCGATTGGGTGCCAAACCTTTAGTAACATGTGCGCGTGTTCTGGCAGTAATGCGTAGGAATAGCACGTAACCAATCACAGCTGCAAGACTGCTGATTGGGTTAGAAAATAAATAATACGATGGGAAGAAGCGGAATCACGGAGCGCTGATTGGCTGACCGACGGTGTGTGGCGGAAGTGACTCCAACTAGAACATGGCGGAATTTACCGAGGACCTGGCCGACGGAGGAAAAGTGGAGGGCAGCGGGCTCAGGAACATTACTCGCGAAGCGGCGCTTGAACTGAGCGGATACAAGCATGCCTGTCACGTGATGCTGCACGCGCCCGACCCCGACAGCAAGCTGTTCGGCCGCATCCCACTGCGCCACGCTGTGCTGGTGAGGGCACCTTTGTGCGCTTCTGCGAGGCACCTTTGTGCGCATGCGCGGCCTAGTCCTGAGGGTCCATGGCATGTGCTTCTTCTATTATTGTGCATCCCATAAATTGATCCTGACTTCCAGCCTCTCCACGAGTCTTATTGTGAAAATGTCTACACCAGTTAACCACCTCGCCCTTAGTTTCAAACAGTATTGCATTTTTAAAGCTGTTACTCGACCTGAAGCTAGTTAAGTGCTTTAATTTGGCACCATTTTTTTACACGTTACATGTGGCGATAAAGATATCCTTTACAGCAAGCAGTAGTGTTGCAGCATCAGACCTATTACTTTATCAAAATGTTTGATCCTGGGCAATTCATAGTGTCTCTATCTCTCTATCCTACTGTGACAACATGGAAGCACTTTGAATCGGGCTGAGTGAAAGAAATAAAAACACCAAGGGCGTATTCCCAGGACAGGGCCCACCTTGGTTTTCATTCACACATTTAGGGTTCTTTAACTATAGAGATTCTCTTTCCCTATCAGCATATCTAAAGGCGAATGTGTTTCGGGAACTGGGTTGTTTGCGATCCCTCCTGTGTGGCAACTTCAACCACTCAGTAAACACATGCTTGCTGCACAGCTCATATGCGGCAGAAAGAAGAGAAGGCAGCACCATGCTGTAGTGAGTCGGGGTAAAGCGTGCCCCGCACCATGCGGTGAGGCCTACTGCCAAGGTGGGAGCACTAATGAATATACACACACTCGGTAATACAGTGTGGACCAAGACCCCGAGCGGTCATGGCCCGTTTATTTATCCCCGGGGGCGTGCCTTCCTCTGGAGTGATACAAGGTACAAAACTGTAGTGTTCGGGCCGGGTGGCTCCGACACTACATCCCTCCTTTCCTTTAGCTTCGAACTGCTTCTCACTGGATGCCGTCTTCTTAACCCGTGCAGCACACAAAGTCTCGTAGCCTCTGGCTTGGAGCCGGGTTCGGCCAGAGATCATACGTCTGGCTCCGGGAGCTGGAACTTGGCCCAGCTTCCTCAGGGCTTCCCTCTTGCTGGATGGAACCTCTGGTTCTCTCAGCTTGGGGTGAACCACCACTCGCCCGTGGAGAGTGTGGCGGCGACATGGCTTCTTCCACCAGCGTGTCTTGTTCGTATTCTGCTTCTGGTCGTGATCCATCTACCTTCTTGAACCACAATATGTTCAGCGCAATTTTGCACGACCCTCTCTTGGGGGACACCATCGTACCTCGCACGTCCGTGACCTCCCACACATCAGGTTCATAGGGTGTTCGAAATTTCCAACCAGGGTGCTGATCCTTGACGATCACGCGGTCACCCACCCTTATGTTGGTCACCTGCGCCCTTCTGGCCCGGCTTGCTTGGAGATTGGTGGCCGTTCTCCTGGCCTGTGTGGCTTCACCATCGAGCTCCTCAGGGCGCCAGGCAGGGTCTGTTGGTATACTGTCTCGGGGGGGCCCGCCGGAATAGTAGCTGTGATGGGGCACATCGAGTTGTGCAGTGTCGGGTCTGGCGGTACGCGTTTAGAAAACGCTGCAGGCATTTTGCCGCCTCTTCACCCTTTTCCACCCCAATCCTCAGTGCCTGATTCAGGGTTCTCATAAACCGCTCCACCTCTCCATTGGCTTGCAGCCACTGCGGTGTTATCTTGCAATGCCGGACGGCATGTGCCGCCAAATAATCCTGGAACTCCTTGTCTTGGAAGGGCGGTCCATTGTCCGACCGTATCTCTTCTGGGAGGCCTATCATTGCAAATGTCCGGTCGAGAGTGGCCTTCACTTGCGGGAATGCTGTGGATGACACAACTTCCACAATGGGAAACTTGGAGTGAGAATCTATTAGAACGATCGTGCTTCTCTCGTACGGGAAAGACCCAAAGTCCATGCTGACCTGTGACCATGGTTCTTGGCATGGTTCTTCTGTGAGGACTGGATGCAGCGCCGGGTCACTACTGGAGATGGCGCAGGAGTGACATGCCTGGATGGTGTCGTTAACCATGGCATCCATTCCGGAAAACCAGACTTTGTTGCGGAGGCGGGCTTTCGTCTTGGCTATTCCTTGATGTCCTACGTGTGCAAGGCTGACTACTTGTTGCTGTAAACTCCGTTGGATCACAATGGTCGTGCCTCTCCGCACTATTCCGTGGGGCCCTTCACTGAGCTCACTGCGGGCTCTCCATAGTTGTTGTTGCGTCATCTGATCTTCCACGGTCAGCATTCGGACGACGTCCAGAAAGTGCTGCCACCTCCTGTCAGCCAGCGCTTTCTTCACCTTACCCAGGTTCTCATCCAGATTCGTTGCGCTGCCTACTTCTTTCAGGGTCAGTGCTTTGGGGCATGCTTCTTGCAATATCTTCCTCAGTGTCTTCCTCGTCCATGATGGTGCCGCAGGTCTAACCGTGATGGGGTTTCGTGGTAGAAGATCCGCAGGGTTGTTGATCCAACGGGCGGAACACCACTTCGAAACGATACGCCTGGAGATGTACTGCCCATCTTTCAATTCTTGGTGGGGTCAGCTGTGTTGTTCCTGCAAATAGGGGGATCAGCGGTTTGTGGTCTGTCACCACTCTGAAGTCACGCCCATATAGTTAAAGGTGGAAGTGGAAGCATGCCCACTTAATGGCGAGAGCTTCTCTCTATTTGGGCGTGTCTCCGTCTCCGACAGTGATCTGCTGGCGTAGGCCACAGGGACCCACTCCCTGTTGGTTGTTTCTTGTAGGAGGACGGCCCCCAATCCGACAGGGCTGGCATCGACGACTACTTCGATGCAGCGGCTTGGGTGGAAATATGCCATCACGGTCTTGTCCATTAGAGCCTCCTTTATGGCTTGAAACGCCCTGTGAGCTTTGTCTGTCCAGTCCCACGGTGCTCCGTTCTTCGTGAGGGCATGTAGGGGTTCCGATAAAGATGCCAGGTTCGGGATGAAGTGGCCGCAGTATGTTTCTATCCCCGAAAAGCTGCAGACTTCAGTCGGGGATGTGGGCACGGGTGCTGAGCGGATGGCGACAGCTTTCTTTGGGTCGACCTGTAGCCCCTCCTGGGACAAGATGTATCCAAAAAACTCCACCTATTCCTGGTAGAAAAAGCATTTTGCCCTGTTGAGGGTCAGGCCGCTGTCCTAGAGGCGCTGGAGTGTGCTCCTCAGATGCAGTGGTGTTCCTCAAGTGTTTTTGAAAATACAAGAATGTCGTCGCTTAGGTTGACGACTCCTTGTAGTTCTTATAGTGTCTCGCGAATGGCGTTCTGGAACACTTCAGTAGCCGACGACACCCCGAAGCTTAGTTGTTTGTATCTCCTTAACTCCACATGCGTGGAGAAGGTCGTTATGTACCTGCTTACTGGGGCGAGTTGAAGCTGGTGGTAACCGGCATTTAAATCAAGTTTGGAGAACCATTTAGGTCCGCCACAATATCGTCCATTGTGGGCGTTAGGTGTCGCTCTCTTTTTACGGCCTGGTTGGGAAGGCGCATATCGACGCACAGTCGGATTGCTTCTGGCTGCTTCGGCTTGGGGGCGACAACTAGTGAAGATACCCATGGGTGGGGCTGGAGACTTTTTCAGAGACCCCCCAGTTGTTCCAACTTCCGTAGTTCTTCGACTTGTGGGCACAAGTGAAAGGGTACCGTTCGGTGCCTCAGTGCAGTCGGCTTGACTGATGAGTCGATGTTTAACCGGAACTGTTTGCCCTTGAGCCGTCCGAGGCCTTCGAGCAGCATGGGCAATTCACATAGGATAGCATCGGCATGTAGGTCGTGGACTTGGTTTGCGAAGAAGCCCAGTTCCAAGTCTTCGGCTGTATGGCAGCTGAGGAGGGTGCCTCGCTTCCCCTCGGTGACGTGGAATCTGGCGGGGATGCTATGTCCTTCACTGGCTACCTCTACCTCGATTACCCCTCTCAGGGGGAGTGGTTCGGTCCCTCCGTACGTGTAGATCTTTGCTCTGGAAGGCGACATCGGTGGTCGAGGTGAGAGACGTTCATACTGAGCACTGTCCATTACATTAACAGACGCTCCTGTGTCAATGAGTGCTTGAACCGTGGATCCTGCTACGAGTATTGAGCACATGGGAGGTGGTCTGCGCCGCGGACCAGCGCGGCTTACGGATGACACCACAAACACATCATCGTCCACTCCTAGGCCGTATCTCTGGCCTGGCGGGGTGGCATCCTCCTGTCCCAGGGGGTCGTCTAGGGATAGCTGTCTGACGGCAGCTGCCGCTCCGCGTTGTCCGGTGACATTTGTTCTTGACCTTCCGCTCCTACACACCTTGGCGAAATGGTTCAGCTTGCCACACCGGGAGCATGTCTTGCCTTTAGCGAAGCATGTGCTGGTGGGAGGGTGCTCCATGCCACAGTTTCCGCAGGACCCCTTCGTGGGCGTCCTTGTGTCCGCACGTTGGGTTGCTGGGCGTCTTTGGATGACGTCAACCCTCTCTTCCTTGATCGTCAGTGATCGATGAGGCCCCATTGAGGTCGGTTGTCTGTTTAATGCTGCCTCCATTTCGTCCGCTCGTGCATTCGAAAGTTTGTGGGACTTTGCCAGTACAAATATTTTGTCGAGCGACATGGCTGGTTGTCTGAGGATAAGCCGGCGTAATAGCATCGATCGGCACCCTTGTATGATCTGTGCTCGTATTTCCTCATGTTGGTTGGGGAACGTGCATGAGCTGGCTAGTTTTAGCAACTGGACATGGAACACATTGATGGACTCCAACTCATCCTGTTTCGCTTGGCGGAGTTTGAACCGCTCAAAATTGGGATTGATTTGAGGGTCGAAGTGTCTGTTCAGTGCTGCTACCTCCGCGTCGTAGTTATCATTGGCTCCGGTGTTTGGGAGTGTTTCAATTAGGTCGTAGAGTTCTCCTCCGCCATAGCACATGAGCAGCGATCGCTTGACCGTGCCATCCGTCGCTCTCATTCCAGTAAAGTACTGATCCAAACGGCCAATCCATGACCTCCAGTGTGGGGCTGCAATGGCGGGATTCGCCAGTTCACGGAATGGTGGAAGAGGTGATATGGCTGCGTGACCATGAGGCTGCAGGGGTTGTTGCGGTGGCTGTGGGGCAGCTGCTTGTGGACCCGCCCCTCCGGCCTGACCTGTTGTGCTCATGTTGTCTTAGTATGGCACGTGTGCCACCTGCTCCCTGTTGTCTGTGTGCACAACGTTGAGGAACGCAAACCTGCGCCGCACGCCTCTTCCTGAGTCTGGACGTGGGTTCACTGTTGTGCGTGTCCAGCTTGTCTGTGCCACCCTTGATATTTGTGTAGTAGCATGATGTATTGTGGTTACTTCCTCCCCTTTTTTTTTTTTTTTTTTGGGGCCTCTCCTTTTTGTGGCTCAGTAGTGCCTGTGGTCAGTTGTCTTTGCTTGTGCTTTTCCCCCGAAGAGAGCCCTTCGCCTTCACTAATTATCGAAGGTTCACGTGAGGGGGGGAAAGGGAGAACCATCGTCGAGAGAAAAGTGAGAGGGAGAGAGCGGCGCGTGATCAGGACGCTGCGCCTGCTCTCTGCGTTGTTAATGATGAGGTGGAAGGCAGAGGCGAGAGAGGAAGCAGGGGCCACGTGTGCCGTCGCACACTGACTTTGAGAGGTGGGTGTTTCCGGGCCCTGGTTGTGACCGCGTTGCCTCAGCGGCTTCTGGCACGGGCCGATCTGCCCTCGAACGTCGTCGCTTTAGGGCCATTAGGTGGGGGGGGGCTGCGAGAGTGCTGCTTTGCATGCAACGGGAGCCGCCCTCAGGTGCACCACGGCAGCGCTGACGCTGCTGCTAGGATGCTGCTCCGCCTGCCGCCACAAACACTGTGCAGGCGCCTTTGCATGAAGCGGTGGAGGCGTGGGTGAAGACCCGCCTCATCGCCAGTGTAGTGAGTCGGGGTAAAGCGTGCCCCGAACCATGCGGTGAGGCCTACTGCCAAGGTGGGAGCACTAATGAATATACGCACACTCGGTAATATAGTGTGGGCCAAGACCCCGACTGGTCATGCGCCCGTTTATTTATCCCCGGGGGCGTGCCCGCCCTCTGGGGTGATACAAGGTGCAACACTGTAGTGTTCAGGCCGGGTGGCTCAGACACTACACATGCCAGATAGCTTGTGGCGTCTCACTAAGTAGCTGAAATCCTTTCGATTGAGCGTTTGCATTGGTTCTCATGCAAGAAGCAAAAGATGGGATGTTTGGCATCCCGCACCAGCCCCTTGTGGGCAACAGGACAAACCACCAATGCGGGAAATTTTTGAAAAACACTTTTTTTTTTTTTTTTTAGCACTTTCTAAATAACATTTGTAGGTGAATCAGCGCATATTTAATTACAATGAAGGCATGTGCTATACACTTTCCGGCTTATATTTTGTACATGAAATTTCCTTCGACCAAATGCAGGACAACCCTGAAGAAAACAGGACGATTGGTCTCCTTTCTGGGGAGCACAGTCACCTATTTCCATAGCAACCAAAGACATGTAACAGAATGACCAGGGAGGCAGACTTCAGGTTTGTTGAATGTGTGTCCTATCAGTTTATTCTCTCGATCGAGCAATTCTTCCAGGACAGAATTGTGTCCTCTACAATAGCTGTATGTAAAAGAGGGTTGAAGTAGACTACATTTTCTGCAGTTGTGTTTGAAAGTATCCATACGAAAATCACATGTGTACATTCTATTGACCATTTGAAGCGGCCCCTTTCTTTGTGAGGTCATGTACCAGTGCATTGACTGGTCAAGCCAGGGATGTACCGGGCACAATAACTGCCTAGGTCCAGGAAGAAGCTGGAGTGTTGATGTTTTCTGGTATAGGGATTGGTGTGAGGACCAAAACAGTAGATAAGGGTGCATCTCTTCAGACGAGAAGATGTAACCATAAAACTTAAGAAAGTTCTTTCCAAAAGTTACAAGCATCTCTGTTAAGTGGTAAGTTTGCTTCAATCAATGCTTAATGTATACGGGTGAGAGTCTCATTATGTTCTTATGATTTTCAGAAAGTGTTGCTGTCATTTAAGCAGTTTGGGACACCTTAAATGACGCAACACATTTAATCTTAAAAGGTATCAGCAGCTGGAAAAAACGTGAAAGCGGATGCTTTTTTGTTGTTTTTTGTTTTAATATCTTTATTGGTATTTTCTGATTTTATCATCTCTTATATCACAGTTTCGCACAGGATATCCAGAAATGAGTTACACACATGTATGATACAAATAAAGAAGAACATTACACATTCCAGCAGCGTGATATCATTGCTAGGGTACTATTCTTAGTTACAGACACATGTACCATAGGTGAATAGTTGCTCTTTGGTCTCTGTGTGCTATTGCTCACACGTATTGCTACATCTCGGTTCGTAAGTTGCATTCAGAACCGCCCACATCCTGCTTATAACACATCAGGTCGGAACCGACCTGACGGTGCCTGACATACACGACCTGAACACAGAAATTGCCATGGGATATAATCATCGCAATACTGCAAGAAAAGAATCGCATGATGAAAAGAGTAAAACACTGAAAGGTGCCAATAAGACATATTTTCTCTAACGTACAAACAAAACTAAACCTTATAAATATAAAAACTGCCATCAGTGAAATCTAGATAAAGTCAATACAGCATGACTAGGTATAGAAGTGCATTATCAGTACTGTACAACATAGTGGCTCGCCTAATCAGGGTTTGAATCTGTTCACATAACAAAAAGTAAAGGGCACTACTACGCCCGGAAGGAAGCAGGGCTCGGGTAGTCTCCCACAGCGAACCAGGGGGTGCATAAGCTGTCAGTGCTACGCGCTCTAAAGTGTAACCACTCCTTCCATCTAAGCTCAGAGTCTCTAGTGTGTTTGCTACAGCTCGACAGACTGAGTATCGTCTCTTCCCACTATACCGCCGTGTTGGAGGGCAGTGAGTAGTGTATCCCAGCTTTGCGCTGTAGGGTATTTACGGAGCCCCGCTGTTTCCTCTCTATGTAATGCCGTGCTTTCCGCCTGCGCCCATATTGTGAGTGAGCGTTTCCAGCTAATTGCCTCTGGAGGATCTGCATGCTTCCATTTCTTAGTTATCAGTCGTTTTGCGGTTAGCAACCCTAGATCCCGGAATCTCGAGGGGACTTTGTTTTTTTTTTTGGATCTGACATAAAGTCCTAGAATACAAACTTCCCACGACAACGGCAGGGGTGTGTCTGTACATAAGGCGAGGGTCGTGGCCACCTCCTGCCAATAATGTTGAAGGGAGGCACAGGACCACAACATATGAAGCAGGTCCGCATTAAGCTGTTGGCAGCGTGGGCATGCTGAAGTGACAATGTGAAAATACCTATTTATCTTGTCAGGTGAGAGGTACGCTCTTTGTATAATGTACGTTTGTATAAGGTTGAACCTAGAGTTCCTCGGTATACACCTGGAGCCAGCTAGGATAACGTCCCATTCCTTATCAATCCAAGGCTGGCCTCTGTCTGTCTCCCAACGGTCTCGGAGTTGCTGCATCGGCTTCAACGTGTGCACAAGTAGCGCCTCCACTAACCAATGCACTATATGTGATCCCACCCCCATTACATGTAGATACTGTAGTAGTAGTAAATGCGTTGGTGGCTCAGTCGTTAGGTCTCCCCATACGGCTGACAAAGCCTTCAGAAGGGAGGCATGCAAGAGGAATTGGCCTGCCAGTAAATCAGTATCTGCAGCCAATGCCTCGAACGTCAGTAATACGGCGTCTCTGTATAGATCGCCCAAAGGGCCTGATTCACAGAACTAACTTACGTCAAAAACGTAAAGTTAGTACTTTTGGTATTCACAGAATACACTTACTCATTTTGGTATTCACAGAATGAACTTACTCAATTTGGTATTCACAGAAGTTAGTAGTCCTAACTTTAGGACTCCTAAATGCCTTCTGTGAATACCGAAAGTCTTAAAGTTAGGATTTTTCTCAGTTTAGGAGTAGTAAAGTTAGGACTCACTTTACTACTTTACTACTCCTAAACTGAGAAAAATCCTAACTTTAAGACTTTCGGTATTCACAGAAGGCATTTAGGAGTCCTAAAGTTAGGACTACTAACTTCTGTGAATACCAAATTGAGTAAGTTCATTCTGTGAATACCAAAATGAGTAAGTGTATTCTGTGAATACCAAAAAGTACTAACTTTACGTTTTTGACGTAAGTTAGTTCTGTGAATCAGGCCCAACGTGTCTAGTCCTGCAGTATGCCAGGTCGTTAGAACTGCGTCTGAGGTACCCAGTCTTCCCCTTGGTGTCCCCAACAATGGTAAAATCGGAGCATATGGAAGTGTCGTGCGGGTGAGATATAAACTCCTCCTATAACATTTATGCGCCAATCCCAAATGTATTTGGGGTGGTTGCGGAAGCCTGGCAGCCGGGTGGAACAGATGACAGATTTGAGAATAAGACAGGGCTGTTGCAAAGTCGCTGTGTCTTCCAGACATCTGCCATCCAGCCATTTCGTCACCCATTGGAGCTGGGCAGCTATGTAATACAGTGAAAGCGGATGCTTTTGTACTCAGAAGCCACAGTGCATTCCAGACAGTGACGTAGGTGACTGTTTATTGAGCTCAAGCTGGTGGCATCATTTATTTAGTTCTAGATCTGAGAAGCTTTTGGCTGCATTAGTTAATAGATCATGTCCTGGGTTTGTGGTGCCAGTTGTCTATTGCGTTGGATAGGCAGGTTTGGCTGATGCATATGTAAATGTTGCCTCAGGCATGATATATGGTTCTGGAATGATTAGTGATACCCTGAGTGTGGGCCCATCTACAGGATGCCCCGAGTGTGGACCCATCTACAGGTTCTGTAATGTTCTGTTTGAGGAAATTGTAGATTTAATCTTTGTTACTTTTAAAAGTTGCAAGATATACCACAAAAATGCTGAATACTGTGCTTGATTGTTTCATCTGTGGGTAAGAAGATCTGTCTATCCTTGAGTTTGCCAGTATCTTGAAAGCAATTTGGAAACCTCTTCATGTTCTTGACATTGTCACAGGCAGTCACTTTACCAATTAGTTGTTACTAGACTCGAAAGAGGATCAATTGAATTACAGATTTGACACATTATTCCTGCAGCCACCATGATTACATAGACATCGTAGTCAGTAGAGTGAAAAAAATGTGCGAACTGTGGACAAAGAAAATCCTAGACTCTTGATAGACCTCTTTGAACCATAGACCTAGATACACACAGTCGGCAGTAGTCAAGATGAATTTGTTGGCACCACAAAGAATGGTGTGTGTGCACCCCATCTACACCAGTGTCATCAGATCTGTCACTTCCCCTGATAGCGATGACCTTGACTCATCGAGGGAGCTTGGTCCATGCCCAGTGATGCGTACAATTGAAGTGTGCTGATATATCTCTGATTCAATGCTGTTGCCAAAGTGCACAGTAGGATTTGTCAGTTGTCATATCAGTACGATTGAGCAAAGAGAGCAGTCTTTGTCAGGGACATACTCTTATTTTGACTATTGCAGACACTTTGGAAATGACCCATCTTTCCACAGTCGTGGACAGCTGGGCAAGGATCAGGGACCAAAGCTGTAATACGTGTGTTAAGTTTGACTTTTTCTGTGCCTTCAAACTTTGATTTGATTGAGAGATTTTGTTTTTTTCAAAATACATTTTATTAACATTTTGCCGTTAATTTTAATTATATTTGTATAGCGCTTACTACCCCTAATGAGGCGGTGGAACGCTTTTCATTGAGTGCCACGCTACTCCGGAATCCAAAAAGATTAGTAGTGAATTAGTATATGGTGATAGGAGTTCATTTTGAGTTGTGGACATGTGAGTCTGTTAGTTGGATTGAAAAGGATAATGGAGGGATAGAAGAGGGAAGGGTCTAGAAAGTGTTTATTGGGAGATCATAGTAGTAAGAGGAGGTTTGGGATGGGTAAAGGAGAGATGGAGGAGCGAAGAGTCTCTAGAAATGGATTAGAGAGATCATAGTAGTAAGAGGAGGTTTGGGATGAGTATAAGGAGGGATACATGAGGGAAGAATTAGGAAAGGGTTGTTTGGGAGGTCATAGTAGTAAAAAGAGGTTTGGGGTGATCTAAGGAGGGAAGAGTCTGGAATGGGTTATTTTGGAGATCACAGTAGTAGAATGAGGTTTGGGATGAGTAGAGGTAGAGGATATATTGAGAGAGGTATAGGATGAAGCATAGGGTAGTGATTAGTGAGACTCACTTTTTAAAACCTTTTTTTACAGTAGGAGTAAGTATCTAGAGGATATACATGTATAAGGAAGGTAATATAGCAAGATAGAAGTTGTATTTAATTAACTCGGGCTTTCAAGTGTTGCTGGACTTTAAGCTAATTTATTTGTGTATACAAAAAAAGTCATTGGGAAAGCTGTGTTAAGTATACAGAAAAACAGGTACACTTCACAAATGTAGAGAAGAGTAGATCTCTACGTCCATACAAATTCAACATTCTGTGCAGCTATGGTCCCTCCAGACTATGAACTAGTCACAGGCCAAATTCAGCTGGGAAGGGGGAGCCTGGCCGAGCAATAAGCTAAGATGTATATCTCCTCACTACTGCAAACAGAATTCTAAGCTTTAGGGGAACTTAAGTTGCGGAAGAGGGAGCGGTCGAGGATGGCTGGGGAGGGGCTCTGTGTATGACCAGGTCAGAGCGAGTATAGTTACTCGGAGGGAAGGGCGCAGAAAAGCTTGTAAAGAGGGGAGGGAGGGGAGTTCAACCAAGGCAGATTCCAGTTAATCCAAGAGTGAGCCCCATGGTACAACCAGGGCGTGTTTCCTAAGCCCCTTGGCTTCTTCTTTGTGAAGAGCAGAACATTTCGCTTTGGGGCCTTGAGGGTGCCCTGGATTTCCGATGAGAAGTAACAGCTGCCTTGGTAAATAGGTGAGCAAGGTTCGTGAGGCTACTCTTACCTTTTTTTGGCCCCTTCGTAAATACTTGGAGCTAGTTCAGGCCAATTCTGTGGGAACGGCTTGACTGCAAGAGAAGAAACCATGTTAATTATGTAGGCCCAAAAGGGTCTGAGCAGGGGGCAGGACCATAGCATATGTGTGACGTCAGCAGGGCCCGCTGAGCATCTAGGACTGGTAGGTGCAGTGACGAGAGCCCTGGCACCTGTTTTATTACAAATTAAACACAAGGTAGGTGACGGGTGAGGTAAAACTCTGCTGATTGCTGCTGGTGATAGGCTCTGCGCATTATGAAATATTGATTCTGGTAATACTTGGCATTACAACTTAACTTGTAGGGATGTTCTAGTGCCAGTGCCCATTTTATTTCATGGAAGGGTTGGCCTGCTTCGGTTTTGCATTGATCTCTTACAGGAGACCAGATAGGGGGAGGAGAGACCTATAAAAACAGGTAATATGGTGTTTGCCACGTCCCATGGTATGTATGACATGGGGCGGGTCTCTAAATGGGTGGTCATGGTTGGCCAGAGCAGCTGTGTCTCTAAGTGTAACCTGTTGTATAGGAGAAATTGATCCACATGCAAATTGAATATATCCTTGCGTGCCACAAAAGTGAGCCAGTGCTCTTGATCGTATAGATCACTTACTGTGGTGATGTGGGCTTTGTGCTTGGCCAGAAGAGTCCTAGAGATAAATGGGCTCGTAGGAGTCGGGAGACCGAGGAGAGGGGTGGCGGGAGAGTATGGGGAAGCCCGTTTTCTGATTGTGAGGGCTCTGGTATAGCAGCCTAGGGTGTCTCGAAGCAATTTGGGGCGTGTTTGGAGGAGTCCAATCTTGGTCAGCAGAAGGATGTTGAGGTCTTGTGTCCTGTGGAGGCAGTCTCCTTGAGGGATAGGCCAGCAACCAATCTACTCCTATATTGAAGCTGTGCTGCCAGGTAATAAAACTCCAAATGCAGGCTCCAGCCCACCCATTGCTGTCGAGGGACAGCACTTGGCAAGGGCCACCCTCCATCGCCCGAGAGCCAGTTGATTGAGGGATTCATTAACAGTGGTTCTTAAAGTGTGATGGTTCATCACTTCTGTTTGATATTTGGTAGCATGCTAGCTATGGGTACAATGTTAACTAGTTTGTAAGGCTTCCATAATAGGTTTTGGAGGCAAGTAGCAAACTCAGTAAAAACGTGAGAGCAAAGAGCTCCTTCGTGGATATATTTGTTGAAATTGCAGTGATGAAACGTCCTTTTAATTCGGTAACTAAAGAATCTGTAGCCTCGCCTGGCTTTGGGTAAGCATCTCTCTCCCTTTCTTCAAACTGAAATTTTGTGTCTCTTGCTGGGACCTATGGCGTGCATGAGTAAATAGAGCAGGGGAGATATATATATATATATATATATATATATATATTTCCAACAGCAAGTCTTCCAGCCTGAACCTCTGATTGTCCTAGTCAGGCCGAACTGTTGGAGAGCGCCAATTGATGAAGCCGGCAGAAATTTTGCCCATACACTGAAAGTATCACAAACGCTTGCCTCACCGTTGGCGTTTACAGAAAGCCCAAAGAGGCAAACTTCAAGTTTGTTCAACAGGGGGCCAGTGGTGTGGCATACGAAAGCGATAGCAATAAACCATAGACCTAAGATACTTCAATAACTGCTACGGAGATATGTTAAGCTTGTCCCTGAAACAGCCAGGAGATTCACAGTCCTCACACTTCTGGCCAAGCGAAGAGTTGCAATGCGTCGGTGCAGAGATACTGCACCACAGATAGCTAGATGGCTTCAAGACATGGCAGTCTGTAATAAAAAGTGGAAGGGTATGCCACACTGCAAGCTCTTACCTCCAGGCCTAAGGACATATGGGGCTCACTGTGTTCTTTCTAGCAAGAAGAGAAGCTCTGCCGGGCAATACACAAGATTCGGATGACTAAATGTAGGTAATTAGCCTGTTTAAGACATTGATTATGCAAATGTTCGAAGAGAAGAAAAGTGGCGATGTCAAAGTCTTGTTCTGAATGTGGTTAAAAAGTGGAAGATATGTGTAATGTCTCATGTTGTACCTCCTTCAAACCTTTAGCCCCTTGAAATCCGTAATATAGAGATGGAATGTTCCTGCGTATAATGCATGCAGGATATGCAGTATGTTGTTTTATATTGATATCACCCATTGTATTAATCATTGATGAAAGAAAAAAAAATGGTGCAAATCCGATGTACCTACCGGTCCATATGTGAAGACTGGTTTGCTGTACATTGAATTCTGAGTGGAACTCTATTGAACGCTAGTGCAGATTTGTTTGCAAAAATATTTTGCCAACAGCCATCTTTGATCTTCCTCACGTCATCTTGGTTACTGATGCTTCACGCAGCGGTAGAGTGGGTGGAAGTCATAGGTGATTGTTGGTACCTTCCTGGCTGCTTCCAGAGAGTGACTTGATGCTGTCTTTGTTAGTAGGACTTTTGTGGCTGGCTGTGTTGTTGCTGTAACCAACAGGAGATTTGAACCCAGAAAACGGGATTTCGGACGACTCCTTCTCTCTTGAAGTTCATTGTTTGCACACAACCTGCGTAAGGTTGAGACCTTTGAGTCGGAGCCAAAAGGCCCATCTTTTGGACCTGCAGTATCCTTTTTCATTAGCAGAGATGCTGCATTGTCGAGTTCCTACTGCATCCAAAGGTCTGCTTTCCTTATCTGAATGTGCCGTAAGAGGGTTATTAGAAGAAGTTTCTTCCAGAGATTAGTACCAGGCCTGGGCATTGTTAGGGTTATGTTTTTAGGTTGAGCCTGGGCAGCGCATGCGCCTTTGCGGGGCATGCTGTATTGGAGTATGGACTTGAAGTTCCGTCCACTCTCCGCCCATATTTTTTATTGGTTTGTGTCATTGTCCTTTGTAAATGCTGGCTTCTGATTAGTTAGTAGGCTTGTTACTCCCTCCTTAATACAGCCTAGTCTTCATTTGTAACCTCCCATGAGGACTGGCCCTTTTACTTCTGTTGTTACACAGGATGCTTTATTTAGTCTGTAAGCACTATTTTCTTTAAAGAGTTTCTCCTACTGCAGGCACGATTGCTTTCCTGCAACATTCAGCACTCCATGCGCGCTTTCACTTCCCAAACAGCCCAGGACAATGGCAGACGCTTCTTTGAAATGAAATAGGTCTTGCTTTACCGAGAGTTTGAGCTATTGGCATTTAAAATGACAATGCCTTTTATTTATGTGTTAATTTTCAAAACAGATAAATAAAAGGCATTGTCATTTACAATGCCAATAGCTTAAACTCTCGCAAATGCGAGACCTATTGCGTTGCAAATGCTAGTTTGCTACTATGGTTTGTGTAGATTAGTCAAGATGGAAGTGAAAATATGTCCATTATTTTTACCAGCATGCATATGGCATTTAGAAAATGAGCAACCTCTGTGTTTGCGTTTTCATAGTTGCGATCTCGAGTTTGTTGGCAGATCTGCTAATGACATGATTAAATCTTGTGAGGTGATCTGTGAGCGATATGGTGGCATATTGGCTTCTGAAAAAGCAGAGCTGCAGTCGGGATCTGAACTGTGCTAGGTCTTCTGTGATGTTCTGTGGGAGAGCTTTTCTTGCTGGATAGCAGTTTCCAGATGGTTACTTCTCTTTCTACTGGTGCTGGGCTTTTTCTTAGATTTTTGGCATGGGTAGTGGCTCTGGGCTTAGTCGGACCATATTATCTTTCCCTTTGGGCTGCCAAAGGAGAGTGCGGAAACCTACTCCGGCGTCTCATGACACGTGAAGTGTGCTATGGTCTGTCTGACCTGGTATTGTTTCTGCGCAGTGGACTCCAATCTCAATCCATCTAGGACATCACATGTGATTTCTCTCTCCAGCAGAGTTTCAGATGCTTCTAGCCTGGGAGAGCACACACAATATTGCTTAACCCCCTTCACTCCCTCTATTTTGGGTGAGTTCTTATCCCTCAAAAGGCTGCGTGGAGGCTACAGGTTGGTGGCAGCTCTTGATTAATCGGAGGGGGTTCTCCTGCACGGATTAGCAAGCAGCCTACTTGCTGTCAAAGAAAATCCTATGCGCATCTCATAACTGACTTCTGAGCCTCCCTTACATCAGAGATAGGAACGGAACCATGCCTATATCGTTGAAGACTAAAATCAACTCTTCCATATTTACTCCGAATGCTTGTGCTTCGCCCTGATCTAGAGTTTAATACGTACAGTCTTTTTTTTTTTCTACAGTGCAAATGTTTACTGTTCGTTCTATTTTTGTGTCATGTTTTCTCCATTGTAAAGCACACTAATACATTCAGGTTGAGAAAACTATTTATAAAACCTATAAATAAATGGAACACTTCTTTTCCTTCCGAGAGTTGTGTGTGTGCGCAGTATATTTGCAGTAGCAAAGTGGTGAGTGTAATTTTCAAATAATTGCAGAAAAGCAGCGATGCTTTAAAACTGGTGCATCTCTTCGACAGGCATTTTCAGTTCAATATTCTAGAGAAAACCCTTCCAGTCACTTTTACAATAATTACTAATGTGAAACAGTTTTAGAAATCCCCATCGTGTCTAAATAGCAGTAATCCCCCCTACTTTAGCAACCTTATTACCAGCAGTTAGTCTTACCTTGGCTAAACCCCTAGCATTGAGCGTCTACAATAATCTCAAGCACACTGTCAAGCCAGTCAGTGGGCTGTATGCTTACTGCTGCCATCTCTATGTAACTTGCAAGTTACTTGCTTGAATCCTGGGATGACAAATTCGTTCTTTCATCCTTTTGGAGATGATTAAATGAGTACACGTTTGTGAACTATAGTATTGTAGCAAAGTAACCAACTGATCTGTCTCCTGTATTACAGAAGTCTCCACCCTTTTCCTCTCCTGTCTTCCCCAGATGATGATGCGTTTTGATGGCCGCCTGGGCTTTCCTGGTGGCTTTGTCGACCCAGAGGATGTGTCTTTAGAGGACGGCCTGACCAGGGAGCTGACAGAGGAGGTTGGGTGGGGTGAGAACCTATGCCCCATCAATGAGGAGGATCATCTGAGCTGCCAGGTTCGCGATCACCCCCAGAAGATGGTCACCCACTTTTATGCAAAGCAGCTGACCCTGGAAGAACTATCGGGAATTGAAGTGTCAGCGACGCATGCCAAGGAGCACGGGCTTGAGGTAAAGCGAGATTCTAGATATTTAGGTGCAGATTAGATTAGGGAAATTGACTGTCACGCAGTAAAGTGATAACTAAAGCTCATATTGTGGTTAGCCATTTGGAGCTCTTCTGCAGCAGTGTGTCTGGTGTAAGTCTGCTTCAGGCATTCAGACCACCTCTAGGGTGATTGGCATTGGTTTCTCCAGTAGTTGCCACGGATACGTGCATTTTTGTTGCTAAATTATTTCCTGCCCGGTCATGTTGGATGAGATAACAGATCGAGTGAGTATGGGTGGTTATATCTCATTGGAAACTATTATGAAGATATCCCCTGAGCTCTTGAACAATTATTCTTTCATAAAGCCTAATTACTATTAATCTGTAATATGTATGCCTATATGCAAGATCCAACAACACCTTTCTTTTAAATAGACGTTTATCAAAATTACCCCTACATACATACATACATATATGCACACACACATGCACACCTTTCTGTCTCTTTGTCTCTGTCTCTCTTATATGTGCATTTGTCTTCCTGACAGTTATGCTCGAGATGAGTGTGGCTTTTTTGGAAGGTGTTATTTACTGACAAAATGGGGAAGACAATTGACTTGTGGGCTAAGCTGGGCCTTTTTGGAAAGCACACTTTTAGAAGTGCTGATCTTCTGGCCAGTGGAGGGCTCTGCCTCCATTGCAGACCTAGTTGGACACTATCTTACGTCTTAGCGCAGGTATGAATACTGCCATTTTTCCCTAGTGTTATTTAACCTGGACAGCTACCAGCTCAATGTTTGCGTACCTTTTGCTTCTGAGATGTCGCTGAACATTAAGGAACAGGTTGCCAGGTCCTTTCTCAACATTCAGAGGCTTTTCATTGCTGGTGGCTTGGATTAAGGATCCAGAGTCATCCTGTAAGACAGGGAACATATACAAACCTTCCTTGCTGAGTCCCAGGACTCTGCCTCCAGGTCTGAGATGCCTCAGACTTGTGAAGGATCTTGCTGGAAACACAAAACCCCTGAAGCTCGTCATCCAGAGACCGTATCTTGCTGCAAGAAGTGGAGCAAAACACCATAGGTCCGTCTAAGTCTCATTGGCCCTGCATGCTTTTTTTTGGGTAGTCTACTGTGAAAAGGTTCTTGACACGTGTGCCCCAGAAAGATTTCACTCCTAGACAATAAAAGGAATACAGGACTTCGGAATAGGGTTGTCTGCTGCTCTGCAGTAACCCTTTTTCTGGCTCCATGATCACATCGACTGTCAAGAAAAAGTATCCTGTAACTTCACTGGAACTCTTGAAGACTCAAATAAATTGATTATAATGGAGGAAGAGCTTGGGAGCCTCGGCTGCCATGTTGAGGGCAGGAAGATCCCACAGCTTCAAAGGATCAATAGGAACGTGTCTTATACAAGTGCTAATTAACAGTAACAGCAACGCATTATTGCTTTGCGATCTTTTGGACCAATTGCGGTGGTGCTCGAAGAGACCACAGGCAAGATAGCAGTAGACCCACTAAAACTGCCAGTCTAGAGAAGAGGAAAACGTTTTGCAAGCTCCATTTCATAGCCACTCCAAAAGAGTTCTCTCTTGGATTGAACAGAAACCTCATCCTTCACAGAAGCCTTCTACTATAGGCGACAACAGATCAAAGTTATTAGAAGATGTTAGTTATTAGCAGATAATCATTTCATTCCTCTGGGTCCAATTGCAAGCACCCCAGTTGGAGGAAACTGTGTTTGTCTCACCATACAATGTGGGAAAGAATAGCAGAAGATGATCCGGCTCTGCAGACAGATTACCCTGTGCTCCAGTAATGCACTTCCAAACTTTCCACCTTCAAGAATGCACAGGCCCCTCCACTCGGACAAGCTCTTTAAAGTAGTGTTCGCTGTTCTAGGAAACAGTGAGAAAATGTATCTGCAAAGCTATGGAAGGTGGTATTCTCTACTGCTAAGAAAATAATGCTCAAGAAATGGGTTTAGACCCAATTCTAGTTTCAAGAACTGCAAAAGAAGTGAGTAAAGGAAAAGTAAATCTCATTTGCTCTCTAATTCCAGGGATACCCGTAACTCCAGAAAAGGCAGTGGATTTGTGCTGTATTGAGAGATGTGTAACAGAAGCATCTTTGTTGGGATTAGAAGGCTGCATGAACCTCCTAACTGTTCAGGGAATATGCACTTATGAAATGTCTGCATACTGGACATTAGGGCTGTTGAGCTGGTCCTCCACTCCATTATTGCAGAGACCTCCGCAAAGGCAATTCTAGTATCGACCAACAACACAATGGCCATGACCTATCTCAACACGCGGTTTGAAACGTGACCCAGGACCCTCTTGAAAGAGGAACTGGACTCTTGCTCACATTTTGAAGATCAGAGTAGCCCATTTACCAGCTGTATTGAACGCCAATATACTTAACAGAATGGTCTTAGAAGAGCTGAAATACTCCCAGAAAAGTTTGACGAGTGTGGAACAAAACAGTAGAAATGCAAGATGTCCAGACTTCACAGCCATAATCCACTGGAATTCATTATGATTCCAATATTAAAAGCAGAATCGAAAAGCACAAATAATGTACAATTAAATACTGAAGCACCGAAAACCGCTAGTCTAGGAGTCCCGAAGTGGACACACAAAACTACATTTCTCTAATATTACACTTCCCAAATTGCAAAAGTAGACATAATGTATTCATTTAAGTCTTATTCACATTGCCTCCCTTAAGAAAAATCCAAAATAGTGCCATATGGCCTTTCCTAAAAGAGGGAGAAGATAATAAAGTGCCGGTCTTTTTCAAATTTAAAATGGCCTCTTCTACTGTCAAAAAGATAAGCTATATGTGCTACTATTCATTATATATTTATAATGATTTATTAAAGATTTTACATGAAAAATAACGATAAATCAAGTTAAGTCGTGTCTGTCTTTAACAGATGTAGCAAAGAGTAACCAATTGTAATCTGAAGAAACGGAATCCTACTTATCAACATATATAACTACTGGGGCTTGATTTATATCATTTGTGCACCTCGGGGGGGCGATTTTATCTTGTTTAATTGTTGTAGGAAAGATGTTCTGCTTTTAAATTTCCTATTTTTGCACAATTCTTTAGGGGGAATTACTTCCTGTTTTAAAGTTGCGAATGGGGAAGCTGTTTTTATGCCTCAATTGTGTTCTATTCAATGTTTGCTGCTAAAACGAATATCTTCAGGAGAGCTGCCATTTTTACTGTCTGAGCCCGTACCACCACTGAGATGCCATCGTTCTTGTTAGCGCTTTAGTGGTTGTACAGATGGGGCAACCCTCCTCCTTTCCCCGTTTTTTTGCCGGTAAAAGCTGAGCATGCTGCGGACGCGCATCGGGCACGCCGCTGGTGCTCCAAAGGCAAGCCCATCTGCATGCGTCCGGAGCACGGCCAGCGCCAGCTATGCTGCCCAAACGAGCATAGGCTTACCACAGGTGAGATCATACACTAGGGAGAGTCTTTTCATGTTAAATGAAGGCGGCTGTGCTATACCGCAAATTCTAAACCTTGATCAGCATAGTGCATGTGATAGTTGTGGGATGACCCTGAATGGTTATCAGGGGAACCCAGGAGGTAGACTAAAACAATCTCAAGAACAAAGAGTCACCAGGTGAAATTGGAAATTTCTTGCAGGCAAATGGTCTCACTTACAGAGCCTGCTTGATCCACTGTAGATCTCTTGCCAAACCCTCCTTTGAGGTGTTCAGTTTAATTTCCTATAACATTTAGGATTTCATGTTCTTGACAGAAACCTAGTTGAATGAATCATCAGCTCCTGACATAGAGTTAGCTATCCCCGCAGGATATCCTATCCGGTTTGCCAATCGACAGATTAAAAAAGAAGGGGGTTGGGGGTGTTTGCAGTTATTTTCTGAGACACTTTGGAGGGTACAGCCACTCCTCTGGAGCAAAAAGATGGTATCGAGAGTCTAATATTCTGCTTTAAACTAGCCCCCTCTTTTTCCTTCTCTGGTATCTTGCTTGCTTTACCGACCTGCTTACTGCTCTAAGAGCGGACTGCCCAAACAGATTGTTTTGATTGCCCAATTGTCTCTCCAATATGCAAACTTCAAGTTTTTATTTTTATTTTTAAATGTACTTTTGGATGATTTGAAATGCGTACAAGCAGTTCATTGCAGGCTTGAACCTCCCTCAATGGGTACAAACACCCACACACAAGGCAAGACACATCCTTGATTTGATGTTTTCAAATATCGATGACCTACAGGTCTCCCAGCAGAATGTCTTTATTTGGACTGATAATTTTCTAATCCCTTTCTTTTTTTAAGGTGATACTAAAGCCAAAGAAAGTAAGCCGCCCGCCCTCCTTATCCAGAGTATGGCACAAAATTACAGAGACATCTCTCTGCCAAAAGCTGCAATTATCAATACTCCTGCTAACTGGGAGTGTGGACATAAATGTGGCTAATTTTAATAAATGGACTTCTGATGCTCTGGACTCGATAGCACCTCTAAAACCTGTAAGAAAGAAGAAGACCAAACCTTCAGCCCCTTGGCTCTCGACTGAACTGAGGGGAAAAAAGAGCCACTGTAAAAAGCTAGAACATGTTTGGAGAAAGTCTTATGGACGGGGTGTAAGGACCCAACATAAGGAAGCTTTGAGAAACTTCTGCAAATCTACCTGAGAAGCACAGAGGGAATATCTTGCCTCACGAAAAGTGGTTCAGTCCTTCCGCTCCCCGGAGGTAGTCAACAGCAGTATTACCCCGTCTATAGATTTGTGTGATGATTTATCACGTTTTCATGGAAAATTCAAAAGATTTATGCGACATTACCATCGCGTTCTGAAACAGAGACATGGACGGATGTGGTTACAACTCAGAAATTAAACTATCTAATTTTTGTCAAAATCTCTGAGGAAACTGTGGTGGAAGAATTTAAAAAATGCAAATCAGTTTCACCAGCAGACCTGTGTCCACCAAGAATTCTAAAGCTAATTGCCCCTATTATCGATTCAGAATCTA